>UELV01180141.1:4351-50466 GCA_900490015.1 Megastigmus stigmatizans
AAAAAAAAATTAAATTCAAATTTTTTAAATTATTTATGTTATTTCTTACGATAAGGTTTTTAAATTAACTATTCTGTAGGTGTGCTGAAAAAACACTTTGGTTGTGAGATCCGAAGCTTTGGACACTACAAACAAAATGTATGGACAAATATCAGCCTTCCAAAGCTTTGGTTGTCACAACCAATCAATGGTTGGGAGGGCTTTGGTTGTGGCATCTAAAGCTATGGAGATCCAAAGTATATTTGACAATCTTGCTAAGTGACAACCATTCGCTTTGGTTCTGACATCTAAAGCTTTAAATATTGTAACTCTTAATTATATATAAATAACCTACAGGTAATTGTAGCAATAATTAGCAGCATATTACAAATAACAAAAATTATTTTTTATTTTTGAAACAAAATTTATTACACGGAATGCCGAAGCGTGAAAATAATTTATCAGTTAGCCGGTGTACAATCGCAGGGTATGGGGAATGGAGTAAATAATTTGTGATGGTTCAGTTTTTGTACTTCGTACCGAAATAATGGCTGTCGAACCATAACGTATCAAAAGACTTACAAACAAGGAAAAATGTGGCGATTTTATATTAGCGTTATACGATAATAATATTTTGGATATCATCGCATGTATAATTTAATTAACAAGAGTGTAATTTAAAATAAGTATTATGAATGCTCTTATAATTAAAAAATTCAGTATGATATATATAATGTTTATAGAGATCGCATTCAATCAAACATACATCTATAAAAACAAAAAGGATAGGTACATAATATTTCACACAATTATACTGCAATACTTATGTTTCAGGTGTAATGGGGAGCACACGAAATAAACAAATAACATTAACAGAAAAATTATTTATTCACAACAAAGGAAAAGATTATCAATGAAACCGCGAATAGACGGATCCACGCGCGCACGACCACCTCGTTCAGGAGCAGATCCAGAGTGAGCCGCGCGGCATTCGCGCTCTGGCTCGCCTAATTTTCCCTCTTAGTCGCGATAACGATGTCTCCTCTCATTGATCGAGAGTCGAGAATTTCCGAGCGTTGCCTCGGAAATTCCCGGTAACTGTTCCCTTCTCGGGATCGCTCGGCTTCGGGGTGATACCTCTCCTCGGCACGAAAACATGGCTTCATGGCCCCGGGTCTACCCAAGGGTTTTCCCGTGCACAAAAGTGGGCGCTTGCCACGAAACTCCTCCCGTAAAAACTACTACTATTTCCCGTTTCTGCTACCCGATCCGAGGTGTCGGTGAACGTACACATTTCGCATTTTCCGTCGGCGCATACATCATACATATATATAAAACCATAATAAATTACATTATAATTTGACGCAGTCGCTATAATTTTCTTTCAAATATTTCGCACAACACAACATTCATTGGAATGCGGATTCGCTCGCTAATGTTAACAACAATCATTAGTAGAATTCGCACGAAACACGCGATCGCCCCAAATCAATAAACAAATAAACCTCACACCTCAACTGCTCATTTTAAACAATCAACTCTGATATGCCCTTCGTTGCCAATACCAAGTACCAATTAAATAATAATAGTGTTGCACCCATAATCCAACTAACCAAACTGCACCAACCCATTCGCGCATTTGAAAATAAACCAGCATTATAATACAAAAACCAAACATCGAATTTTACCACAATAATATAAACAAAACGAATTTCTTTTCTTTTGAAACAACTTAATTTACAAATTATCGAATGCAATAAAAGTAAAAGATTATATTATCAAAACTAAACATTGCAAAAGAACTCAGTCTGACGATCGCACTTTATGTCGTTCATTCCATTAATTGTGAGCGCGGCGCAATCTTCATTCGAAAACGCATCATTTGGTTCATTATTTGCCCAGTGGACGTAACCTAGATTTTCGAGCTTTTGATCCAGTACTGTGATCCATTCGTCTTCTTGAAATTGATCGTGTAGTCCAAGCCATGCGTTACTCACATGGTTATCAGAAATTAGGCGTTTGAATATCAATTCCTGTTCTGAACTGGTGATAACGGCCAGATGTGCTGAAATCGATACCAATAAGCATATTTTAATATTTAATCCTAATTAGCGAACAGTTGTAACAATAATCAAAAACTAACTTCACAATAATTTATCAAATTATATTCTGCAATATAAGTATATTTGGTAACTGTTGTTGTATATGTTTTATTTATTCATGTATATAAATATATTGAAGGCATCAATTACTTAATTAAATACGCATTCAAGCAAAAAGTAATTTTTTTAGCTAAAATTAAGTCCAATTCTGAGAAACTATTCACAATAATTACAACTGAGATTCGGCTAATGCAGTTCCTTGTCACGTTCAAGCGATATTAGAAAAACGAAACAATATAATTTGGATATAATCCTACCTCCTTCATCAACACATGTTTCTCTGGCTTTATTCCACGTTTGTTTATCTAAATGAAACTTAAATGCTCCCGTCACTTTTCCATTTTTATCATACTGAAGAGTATATCCTTTCGACACCTTGTAAGCTATAGTATTTGGTTTTATATTGTTTATTTCTTTCTTCTCTTTGTCATTGATGTTGAAATTAAATATCTGTTGGTACGCTTGGAATTTTGCAGATTTCCCAAAAATATCTGCAAATAAGTAAGGAGATTGAACGGTATTATAATTATCGTAATGTTGAGAGCGACTTAATTCTATGATAAAATAAAGAGGGTGTGCTGAGTAACGTATAATAATAGGTAAAAAGGTTGTAGTCTCCGCTAGAGACATCAGACACAAACCACCAGACCCTTGAGATGGTACGATCTTGTTCTGAAGCGAAAGAAGAAACTTTGTATAAGCTACAAACTTATTTATATTATACAATATTCAATCAATGATTTGAAGCAAAAAGTGTGTAATCATTTAGCTCCTAAAGCCCCTATTCGACGTAACAATTATGATTGTCTATAATAACAGTAAAGTGAATTTCCAAAGTGTACTATAAGAATTATTTGACTATAGTCAAAACGTACCATCGGCGGTGAAATTCACTGGGACTTCATATGAACGTATTTGACTATATTTTGACGGTGTAAAAACGCTGTTCACTTGTGTAGATTGCTGAGCGTTGTCATTAGTCACATTCATCTGTATTTTTATCTGGTCTGGATCACCTAATTATGATTGCAATATATTGTACTAAATATTTCATACAATCCGATAACAATATACATTGACAGAAAATATTTCACATAAAAAATCCTATTCTTTGGTTATACAATAGTTGCAAAATTTCTGTACACCTTATGGTAATTGCACCCGGCATGAAAAACTATATTCATTACTATCGACATACATACATACATATACTTCTTGATTAAATTTAAATTTTGTTCGGACAGATACAACTACCACAGGGTAGTATATATAGACATCATCATTGTTTTAGATTTACATTGTTCAATGTATAAGTGCCTTAGTAGTTGGGCAAGTAATAGTTCTTGAGTAGCTCTAGTTTTTGGACGCTTTAGCTAATCACAATAAAAAATATTTCTATACTATTCGTAGGATTTTATTGATCTCAATGAATCCACATTTTTGCCAAACTAATTAAATTGATTCAGCAACTTTCCGGGAGCGTCTTAGCATTATGCTCCCTTTTTCAAGCTTAAGCGAAGTAAAGATTCACATATCGCTGATAATAATTTTACATTTTAATTAAAAAAAAGGAACATCTCAACTTGACTATTTTTGCCAAATATATCTCACGTAAAAATAAATTTTTTTATGATTTTTAATTATATGCCAAAATCTCCGCTGAATTAAAATCATCGTACATTTTATACAATGTACAATTATATACAACTATACAACGTATGCGGGATCAGGCAACATTTTTAAAAAAACTTATCTATTTTACAATAGTAGCAAATGCAAATTTTTAATTAAATATCACAAAAAATTTAATTTTATGTGAAATATGTTTGGAAACAGTCAAGTTAAGATGTTCCTTTTTTTTATTTAAATGTTAAAATTTTATTAACGTTATAGTGTTAATACGCCCCGAAACGTTGCTGAATAAATTCAATTAGTTCTGAAAAATGTTGGTTTGTTGAAATTATTAAAATTCTACGTAGCGCTGCTATAACCAATACAACTACAAAATCAACTACATAACTTACATAATAAAAAATAATCGTTCAAATACTGAAATGCCCAATAACTATGTATTTTCATACCTTATGTGTTCCAAGATTTTATTCATTCAATTACAATAGTATACGAAATTAAAAAATAAAGTTAAATAATTAACAAGCAACTGAGATTTTTCAATTATATTATACCTGCATTTTTTATTATTTTGCTTTGTGTGACTGTATCGTTATCAAAAATTAAAGGTACGTCCTTCGCAACTGAGAACTCATAAATAAAAAATATCGATACACACATGCACAATTCAAACTTCATTTTCACTGTACTCCTATTACTTTGAATTGACGTTATGGCCAGCACAAAAACTCGATGCTATTTATATAGCACTTACATGCATCATCAATGATACTTTGTTCTTTCCCTCAACCACATTTCGCTATCTATCAGATAATATTTAAGCTTACAAAAATTAAATAACTCCTATGAGAAAATGTAGGTTTCTTTTTTATAATTGTGCAATATTATGAACTCGCTCTATTCGCTGATTAATAACAATTTTTTTTTAATCGAAACGGTTTGAAGCAACCTAATTTTTCTTGTCATAACTTTGATAATCAACAAACAAAGTTGGATTTTTCGTTGTCCTAATTTAAAATATCAAAGTAGGATATGATTCATCTTCAAGAAACTACGACTGCGACTTAAAATTAATTATTCTGTACAAGAATAGCGAGATTTAAGAAAAACCTTAATTAATACTTCTAATGCTAGTATAGTTTATACGAATTTTAATTGTCATGCTATGAAGAAAAAATTTATTTATAATCTCATAAATCAGACAACACTTTTTTTTTTCATAAAAATCATTGAGTTTATTCGGCTTACTATACTCGATCAATTCTATAGATGAGCTGCAGAATATTGAAATACTGAAAATTATTTATTCCCGGTAGGTATAACATAATGATAAACTCAAATGCTGTCTAAATGTATCTTATGCGAGATGAATAACAAGTAAAAGGTAACAATCTTACATTCATAAAATGTCGCATCCTGGGACGGAAAGCACGATCGTTATCATTATCTATGCTTTTCCCCTAATGTTTATCTCGGATCGTATACTACTTATGAGGATACATACACGTATAAAAAAACATTGTCTTCGTGCAGTTAAATTAATCAATTCGTGTGTTCATATTTCTTAACTGTCGTAGCCATCGAATTCAAGATGGTAATTTCTGTTGCAATTTCTGCGTTCGCTGTATTGATTCGAATTGTGATTTGATGAATACTGTAAATGATATACGTTGTACCTATTTTGTTTATTTATTATAAATATTAAATCTATAAATTTTTCAGTCTGTTTTACGAAAAGGAACATGTTTAAACACAATGAATAGTTTCGTAAATAATTAAATTATTGAGAATATTGAAATAATAACAATTAAACTTCTGCTAATGCAGTTCTTTGACTGTTAGAAAAATGAAACAATATCGTGTCGGATGTACGAGTTATGAATACTGATAGCTCGAACTTGTATACATAATATTTGGCAATTCACTTTAGCCTCCTAATGCTATTACTTGTATGTTGACTGCTCACGTGTATGGTAACCAGACTTTCTCACGCCTTGATTGATAAAATCTATACACATATTTCGAACTTCAAATTCTAGATGATCGATTGTGTGATAAAATTGTGATTTTTTGAAATTTTACTTCCGTATAGAGAA
This sequence comes from Megastigmus stigmatizans, assembly GCA_900490015.1. Taxonomy (NCBI): domain Eukaryota; kingdom Metazoa; phylum Arthropoda; class Insecta; order Hymenoptera; family Megastigmidae; genus Megastigmus; species Megastigmus stigmatizans. The sequence continues at coordinate 10,221 of UELV01180141.1, forward strand.
ATCTTGTTACGGTAAAAAATCATTTTTTTTTTTCAAAAAAACGTTAGAGGAACATAATTTAAGTATTTCTGCATAAAAATAGCTTATTCTTACTACTTACTCATTTTCTTTGTTGTTCTTGTCGTATTTGGGCTGAAAAATATTTTTTTTATTGAATGTATTCATTTGTTTATTTTTCTTTACTTTTTGGCCGTTCAATTAAGTAGCTTTCTTTTTAATTTAAATTTATGTTTGTTATATCATAGTTTTCAATGTTTAATTATAAAGGTTTTAACAATTAAAACTTTTGTTTATCTTTCCGGTAAATAAAACTGATAAGAAACTTACAATATTATGATTTAATTCATTTACGAATTATATACTATTTATTATATATAGGAACAAATGATTAAATTTAATGAAGCCAAATGCCAGTGTTTTTTTTATTTAAGAATCGAATAAATAGATTTAAGTAGATATAGAAATATTATTTAATAGAAATTTTTCGGAACATGCTCTTTTACTTTACAGGCGAACTACATAGCTAATATTGTATACAGCCCAACTAACAAGAACGTTTTACTAATTTAAGTAGTTAATTCTATTATCGCTGAATACGTCAAAATTGGGCGACGCTAATACATGCTTATCGCTGTAAATACTTTAACATCGAATGCCCCATGTAAATACAAGGAGAAGTGAGTAGATTCTTTTTAATCTTATCAAACTGTAAAAAAGATTTAGATTTGACATACTGTGGACTATTTTTCTGTAGCGTCAACAAACTTACTTTATTATGAAACATTGAAACTCCGTTTCATTATATATTCTCTACTTACGCATTGGGAAAGTCCCTAATCCTATATATATATATGTATATCTTCTCCCTGAGTGTGTGTCTACGGTTCATTTTTTTTGCCGATACCAGGAACCTCTTACGTAGTACTGTACAAGAAAGATATTTAGAGACCTTGCGAATCAAATTATGGTCTATTATTAATAATAATGAAGATGACATAAATATCTCGAAATAAATTGTATGAAAAATAATTAATTACACACACGTGAGACTACTTTTATTTGTGGGCAATTTTGTGGAATTATACTAACACAATTGTATACGATTATTTTGAAAAAAGAAGTTAAGTACGTTAATATAATGGTTTTAAAAAAATGAATTTCTACAAAAACCAAGAAATATTTAGTTAGACTATTGTCCAGGTAGGTAACTCGTAGATAAAATATTTACATTATAAATGCACCATCAAGTGCATCATTCTGAAAATACATGCTTGCTTCGTAGCTAAACGTTAAAGTGTTTTCTAAGAACAAACTTTAGCCATACGCAGAAACTTTTAATTTTTGAATAAATATTAAAGGACATCGAATGAAAATGTCATACTTCTAATTTTAGAGAATATGTACATTCTTAGAATTTCGTTCTTAGAAAACCATTTTAATTTACGAATAATTTTCTGAACAGTCCTTCGTGCTATAATATACACGTACGTAAAAATAAACAACATTGAAAAAATTTAAATAAATACAAAATTTTGATTTATATATGTTTACTTCCTATTTAGTATTACGGTACTACCTACCTAAGTTTAAAATATTAATAGTCACGTTGAACAAAGAAATCATCTATACATTCAATAATATGAAATTTTCAAATAAAAAATTGTTCTCATATTCATCCCGAAAGCTTTTTGCAGTAAAAAACAAGGTTATACACATATGCACATGCCTGGGTAAAATTGAAATCCCTGACAAAAAATCAAGCTATGTGTAAGTACTTCCCACCGGTTTTTTTGTTGTGATAACAAGAACTCAACTTGTTCGTCGAACGAGCCACAATAAGAGGATACCAAAACAAACGATCGGTCATTCGTCAAAACGAATTAGTATTTGGTGGGGGAACGTCAAATCTTCTACCTCGACTTATATATAAGACGAGCTCGTCAAGTTCTTAAGATATTACAGAAAAAGGTCTCATCGAGTCGAGAACGCCTTTTACGATCTATAAGCAACACCGCGATCAAGTTCAGTGATTTATATTTCATTACGTGCAGAGATTAGACGACAGTACACATCCAGCACAATGATGAAATTCTCAGCTATCTTTTTGGCCATGATTGGTAAGAGTTTTGTATTTTATATGTGTCGATACCAAATTGTAAAACCCTATAAGAATTGGAGCCAATTATTTTCTGCTTTACAAATATGTAAGATGATATCATTTGTATAATTATGTCCCTGTATTATAATTTTACTAATTATCTGCATTTCTTACGCTTTACGATCTTTTTGTATATAACCCTTTATGAACTCATTGTTAAAAATTATTTACCAGTTTTTAAACAGTTGAGAAACTATTGATATATTAGATTACATTATACACCTGAAAGATGTATATTAGTATAACATATATTGTATATGTTATAAGATGAAATCTTTTTTTTTTATTAATGTTGATACTAATTTTCTGACGAAAATATTCGTATAGATAACCTTGTCATTGAAAATGAATAAGAATTGAATGTTAACTTTAATTGAATATTGATTCCTATAATTTGATATAAGCTGTTTTTAAGTAATTAAGTATAATGGAATATTAATAGTTTTTACATCATTCTTATTAAATCTTGATTTGTTTAGTATTCTCGTTGAGTTCCGTCGAAGGAAGGAATCAGCAGGTGCAGCTGGAAAACGTGGGCTTGGAAAATTGCAACTGCATCGCTACTTATGACTATAGGCCAATGTGTGCAAGCAACGGTGTCACTTACTCGAACCCCTCTATGCTGATATGTGCTCAGAGATGTCTTAGCAGAAGTGGTAAGAAGAAATTTGTGCAATTTTTTAAAAAAACAGTTACTATGAATTTAATACATGTACTGATGGGATTTTGTTAATTTTTTTTTCAGATGTGGTAAAAGTGCACGATGGCTATTGCTAATAAGACTATGCATGAAGCACTTGAAGACGACATTTCAAATTCACCTTTTTAAACTATAAGACCTTATTTACATAAAATGCTTTGAACCAGCTCTTTTTTTTTAACTTTAAGTGCGATTTACCTCAAATCCCAAAAAAAAATGTATTTTCAGATATTTTTATACTACCTAGTTTGATAAACTATTATTTAATAAAATAATTTGTCAACTTTTGTATTTTCTCTAATTATATACAGATTTCTGAATTAGGAATTATTACAATAGATTTTAAAACATTTTATATATGAATTTTAGTATCTGATATGTATATAATAATTTTATGTATCTTAAAAGGGAAATGACACAATTGAGGAGATTTTGAAAATTAAATGACGACACCTAATTTCCTTACAACATAATTTTGATAAAATAATTTAATGCGTGTATTAAACCAATGTTGCAAATGTAAATTGTCGGAATACTAAATATAAATCGAAATATTTATTATTTTATTATTTTAATCCTAAATATATAAATTTTGTTATAACAATGTTACTATATCATTATAATTTTGTAATGTATGTGTAAAGATATTAAATATAAAAAAAAAATATCGTACCTAGTCTGTCATATGCTTAGTATATCCAAGTAGAAACATAAGAGTATGGGAAGAGACTAATTTTTGAAATTTCTTTTAATTTATTCGAAAATTAGTTTCAGTTAACTTCTATATGCATGGTTCACTGGAAAAGTAGAGAATATACACTGATTTTTGGGCTAGAATCTTGTTTGCACTAATTTCGAAGTAAAATACCACTAACTCAAATTAACCCATTAACGACCAAGACTGAATTTTCAACATCTTTTTCAAGGCTTTTTTTCACCTAAAAAAAAAGGTTTGAAAAAATTTGAAAAAGATCATATCCGACGTATTTTGAGCTGTTCTTTCGAATTCTAAAATTCTAAATTTCTTCTAAATTTTTTCACTTTTTTTTTCGTGAAAAACACGCCATATTTTTTTTCAAGAGTGTTTTAGCAAAAAATAAGTCTCACCATTCGAAAGAACAGGTCAAAATACGTCGGATAATATCTTTCCGAAATTTTTCAAAACCTTCTTTTTAGTTGTAAAAGAGCCCTCTAAGAAGTTGTCTGAAAAATTGCTTATTAAATTTTGAGTTTTTGGGATTTTGCGAAATATGGCCATTTTGAAGAGATTAAAAATACTTTAGAATCATGACAAAAAATTTCCCGTAATATTTGAACATCGATTGCACTTTTTTGCAGTATTTTGAATTATTGTCATTGCATTTTCCTTATGAAAAAAATTCATAAAGTTGAAAATTTCCAAAATTTTTAACTTATTTTCGTGAAAAAAACGTCATATTTTTTTGCAGGAGTATTTTAACAAAAAATCGGTATCATCATACGAATGAACAGCTCAAAATACGTCGGATATGATCTTTTTCAAATTTTTTCAAACCTTTTTTTCAGTTGAAAAAAAGCCTTAAAAAAGTTGTTGAAAATTCGGGGTCTTGGTCGTTAATGGGTTAAGAGAGCAACCTTCAAGTTAAAGGATCGAATTTATATAACAGTAATGTTTTAAATATTTTCTAAATACATAGGTTCAGTACCTACCTTCTAAATAGTACATTTTATTTCACTCTCGTGAACATCCTCCTTTGTCATGTATTGATTACTCGTTTACTTAGTCACATCTTTTTAAATAAAAGGAATAATAATACTAAATTCAAAACATATTCAAAAACAAGTTTTGACAGATTTCTTACTTGTGAACTGATTTTGTACTATACGATAGGAAAAACAAATAATAATAATTTTATAATAACAATAAATAGTTTTTTGAATGTTGGTTTATTTAATTCGTATATTATAATAATTTCAGTTTCATCGTTTACAGTATTGCGTGCACAAGTTTTATCCACGAGGGCTTGGCATAAAAGACATTCTTGACATGCTCGAAATGTTTGGTGTATTCGTTCGACGTCCCTACGATAACAATTAGGTGTTTTTCACTATATTAATCTGATTATTTTTGACTTTATTTTAACTAGTTCAGAAAATATAATTAACGTTTCGATTCATCTCCGATGCAAAATCGCGACTAGTCAGTGAATTTTAAGTTGATTAACAGTAATAGAATGCTAACATTTTTTACTAAATTCATTGTTCATACCGATTGTGACTGAGGCATCTGAGACGACTGCATGCCACCCATCATACTGCCAGCGGCTTTCATAGCTGTTCCAGCGAATTGTCCCACAGTGCCAGCCAGTTGGGACGGAATGGAGGACATCATGGAAGAGGTCATTTGTCGCACTATCTTTCGTAAAAAATCTATAGATCTTTCAACTTTTACGACTTTACAATTTTTTTTTTAACAATTCACAAAAAATCTGAGCGTTTTTTCGTAAAGTATAGAATAAAATAGGTGACAGAATATATAAAACTGACGAACTGTCACTTTTTTTACGCTTTGCTTTTTCGATTATTTTCAGTATGTAATTATGGACAGTTAAAATAAAAAACAAATGATTTTACTCACTCGGTGCTTTGGTCTTGCGTCTGATGGTTTGCATTCGGCAAGCTATAAGTATATTTGAAAATGGTATAATAATATTACAAAAGATAGCGCAATAAAATTAAAGTAAATTATTGAATCTTACCAGAAATATGAAAAACGCGATAAACAAGATCGGTTTAAGCATTGCGGTTTAATTTTCTACTTTTCTGTATCGGTATTGGGCTTGCCTCCTTAGATACTAAACTGCAGAGCTCGTACTCTCCACTTCGCCTTTTTATATTGCCGCGCGAAATTTGCATCCCATTAAAAACTCGGCCATTTTTGTTTTCTATAAAAACAGGACGCTATCTATATATATTGTATTATTTCGCAGTCATGCCTACTCTGCTCTAAAAATCAATGCTAGATTTAATGGCGATTAATTTACTCGTGTATACCTCAATCATGTTGCGTGATTGAAAATGAACTTCCTGCATAATATTGACGATCGCGCCATCTCTATCACTGCACATATTATACGAGTTATTGAGAAAAAGAAACATTTATGCTCGAAAGGAAAATAAAATAATTTTAGAATATGTGTATAGAGAAAGTTTACATCGACTCAATTTTTTAATATAAAGTTTTTATATAATAATGTTTTGGCATCATAATTCAAATTCTTAAATTAATATACTTATACTACTGTATCACAAAGTGATTACGAAAATCGAGTTCCAAAAACTCAATTACTTATATTGTGACGACGGAGGAGACACGTTTCTAGGGAACTCGATCTAATCGATAGACGCACAAGTTTTCTTTTAATAATAATTTATTTTAAAATCAACATGTACACATTAGTTAACATTTGAGACTCTTAATTGCTTTTCATTTTCTTGTTAATCCAGCTGACAAACGATGATACTTTGGTGTAGACAGATGGGCTGCCGCCGCCGCAAGGAATGGATCCCCACGAGACGACACCAACGATTTGGGAACCGCTGATTAATGGACCACCAGAGTCTCCCTAAACAAAACAAAACAGAACACGCGTTAGAATTCCACATACATCCTCGATCGTTATTGTACTCGATCTATAATCTAGAAAAGATTCAATTTTCCTGAGAAAACTCACACTGCAAGCGGACTGTTTGGCACTTCCAGCACTGGTGCAGACGTTGGTAGAGTGCACGATACTAGCCGAGGTAGGATCGTACTGTCTAAAGGCTTGTTTGCACGCTTTGGAGTCCAACAGTCTGAGCGTGACAGTTTCGAGGATACTGGGCATCAGTGGTTGTGAGCTTCTTGAGTAGGATCCCCAGCCTGAGAGGATAGCCGTACCGGTCGGTTCGCTACCTTGGGCTGGCAGACTTATTGGCTTGACGTGCTGGTTGAACTTGAGGGGACGCGACAGCTTCAGCAGGGCGATGTCGTAAGGCGCCACTTCTCTGCAATATCGATGATATATATAATATATAAATCCCTTTCGTACTAGTTATAGCCGAGTATATAATTTGGGAGGAATTTATTCTACTCACCCTTTGTACTGCTCGTGGACGAATACACGCTGTACCGGGACCGACTGCTCGTTCGCCTCTGTGGCCTTGACGTTGTGCTTGCCGGCCTTGACCACTATGCCCGCGCCGCCGCCTATGATGCAGTGGGCCGCCGTCACTATCCAGCTCTCCGAGATGATCGAGCCGCCGCAGAAGTGCTGGCCCGACAACTGCATCGAGACCTGGTGCGGGAATTCGCCCCGCGCTGCGTTCTTGCCGCCCACTATGCGATTTTTACGACCCCCCTCATTGATGGGACCTGTTGGAACATCGATTCTTATTAAACGCTTGTGTTTTATTATATATATTTTCTTAACTATCGAATCGAACACGATAATCGTTTAACTTGTTGTTTATTGGAAATTGTCGATTTGAGAATTGAATGATAATAATAGTTGATTTGTGTCACTTACTAGATGAAGCCAAAGCCAGAAGGCAGGTAACGAACACGATTTGGAAGAACATGTTGGCTGAGTATGGCAAAAAGTTCCGGGCCGACACCTTTTATACCCGAAATCAGGAAAAACATTGTGAATGAAATGCATTGTACACGCAAAATAATTAATACGTGTGTTAAATGAACGGGACTATCTGGTCGTATCGCGATTAATAAATTATAATCAAACGGAACATATATACAACTGCAGTCGGTGCAAATATGTGCGTTATTACGCTTTCTGATATATGCATGGATTTGTTTTGATTCGTAAACGCTTGTTATATGTATATCGATACATTATATTATTAATTTTTTCAGATTTAGACATATCTTTTTTTATTTAAGTTGGTGTGCATATTATATTTTTAATCTTAAAGGAAGTAGGGTATAAAAATATTAAATGAAACTTTATGTTGCGTCAAGACCTTCAATTTTCGATTCGATGATTGATTGATTGTTTGAGTAATTATTTATGCGTTAATATTGTTGTTTTTTCTTACGCATGCCTGTGCACTCTAATTTGCTTACTGTATGTATACTTGAACATACGCATTATTTCCTGATTGTTACTTAGAAGAGAATTATTCATCGTCGCGTATGAAATATCGATCATATTTTTCTTAGTTTTATATTTGCACGCACTGAAAGGATTGCTATAGCTAAAATTTCGATTGCCTTATACATGTGGTAGACATCGAAGTATTATTCTACTGTATTAATAAAAATCCATTAGAATTTTTTGAAGTTATATTTATAAGATAAGGTTGCTTAAAAGATGTTAATCATTTTTAAGCAACCTTATCAATTTTTAAGTGTAATTTTACGCACAGCCCATATCATAGAATATTGCTATAGCAACACGATTTAATAGTTTATACTCTCATTACGAAAATTATACTATTATGGTGTAGCAGTATCAGTAGCACATTAGGCAATTTTGTTGTGTAGATTAGCAGTATCGAAATTGCATAGAAACATATAAAATAAATAATTGCTTTTTTTTTTGCTACGAGCTTTGATACATTTTACTACACTTTGATGCTTTAAATTTTTTACACGATGAAGAACAATTCGTAATATTTATGTATATTTTTATCATTTTTGACAAAATGTATCAAACCGTATCAAAATGTATCAACGTTATGTTTTTAAAATAAATACATTTTTTCTTAAATCAAAAATTATTCTGTACATAAATGTACAAAATGTATTAAAACGTACCAAAAGATATATAAATATATCGAGTGTCAACAAAAAAATTATTCAAAAAATTAACATTTGTGTACACTTTGATACATTTTCGTACTTTTGTACACTCGTACATTTTTATTTTCATACATTTAAAAATTTCCGCTATTTCCCCTAATCTGATACATAAATATTCCGCATTTTCCACACCATTATTTTGAGTGGAAAGCTTCGAAGTATGAAGAAGGACTATTATTGCAAGTGATGCCTATAAAAACTTGAATCCACTCTTAGTTTCACCCCTAGCTCATTGTATACTTAGTCATCGGATTATTAAAAATCTGAATCTTTTCAGGCCCATAACTCGAAAACTACTCATAGAAATACATTGTGCTTATTGGGACTTTTGAGTAGGAGTGCAAGAACATCTTCTGAAAGTTTCATCCAATTCTATCTAAAGCCATTTTCCATAAGATCTATACCGGGTTCTTCTTTATTTTTTAATTATTCAATTTGCAAAATTTCAACTCATTCATATTTTGTGCCCAAACAATTATTTTTTTTATTTTATTTTTATTTTACTAAATTTACGGGAATAAACCGTTACATGAAAGGAAAATTTCCTTCACACTAATACAACTCCACCTTTACACTAATACGCTCCACCTTCTACATTCAAAAAAAGGTGTGGTTTGCGTCGTCCGAGGGAAAGTCACAGTAGCCACAGCTTGGCTCCGTTACCTTCCCCATCTTGTGGAGATAGGAGGTAATAGTTTACCTCACCCGCCTCCTGGGCTATCCAGGCGTCCAGATGGCTAATTAGCCTTGCTGTCCACCGTCTCCTCGTTTCTGCCGCCCATCTCTGCTGCCAGGCCTGGATGGAGTTGGCTCTAGTAGTTCTCTGGGAGGCCGCTTTGCCCAAAATAGGCTTCTGCTGGTGAACGAACTGACGCTCCTGGGCTAGTAGGTCGATGGGTATAACCCCAGCGACCACAAGCACCGCGGGCTCGGAGACAGTGCGGTAGGAGCACGCAATACGGGCAGCTGCTCTCCGTTGCACTGCGGCCATACGCTTACGGTACATTTCATGGCGTCCAGCGCCTGGTCCCACCTGACGGAATTGAAGGCGTTTTTCACATCTAAGGTGGCCAGCAAACACACCGGGCGTGAGAAATGGTTTCCCCGCTCCAGCGACCTTGCGGCGTCAACGACCTCCTGGACTGCATTGATGGTTTACTTTCCCCGTCTGAAACCGTACTGGCGAGGGGCTAGATCTCCAGCCTTTCGCACGGCTGCTAGGAGACGGGGCTTCAGCAGCTTCTCCAGGAGTTTGCCTGTGGTGTCCAGCATGCACAGTGGCCTGTACGATGCTGGAGTGTCTGCCGGACCCTTGCCTTTGCTGATCAGGACAAGTTCCGCGACCTTCCAGCGGGCCGGAAATGCGTGGGCCTTTAGGCACGAGTTGTACATGTCCAGCAAGAGGTTCGGGTGACTTACGGTTATCGCCTTCAGCAGCTCCGCCGGGAGGCTATCCGGCCCTGGAGCTCTCTTGCTTCGTATAGACGAAACCGCCCTTGAGAGCTCCGCCCTCGTGAATAGAGTCTCAACTGGGCAGCCGTATGTTTCCCAGGGGCGCCGCCTCTCAGGATGCTTGGGGAACAAGGCATTTACGATGTTATTGATCGTCCTCGCGTATGTTGCACTGCTGACGGCGAAAGCCGCCAGCTTGCGGGTAACGATCTTGTAGCTCAGTCGCCACGGATCCCTATTCAGCTCTTCCCCCAGCTCCCACCAGCAGCGCCGCTGGCTGGACTTGATGTCCCGCTTTAGTTGCTTCTTGGCCGCAAGGTGTTCCGCTTTGATGTTCCGATCTGAGAGCCTCCGCGAAGGCTCCTCTAGTTTCGGGGGTCGACTTATGGAGCTCAAGGAGGACCTCACCCGCTTTGGTCCGCCAAACGAATCGTAACTCGACCACGGTGCTGTCCGGCTTGACGGTTCTCCGCACAGTTGCCAGTACCTCGGCGAACGTCTTGTTTTCCGCCATTTTATCTTCGACCGTACTTTCTCTACTTCTCTCTTGCTTTTTCTTTTTCTTCTTTTTGAATTTCATTTCCACCTCCTGCCATTCGGAGGTGGAAACCTCTTGTCGTCGGCTCTTCTTTTCCGACCGTCCTTCCGTTTGTAGGGGCGGGCTAGAGGCCTGCCGCTTTTTTCCTGGAGGACGGGCCGCTAATACGGCGCTTTGCGGTTTTGCGAAGGAAACAGCTTTCGCCCGGATGCGCGCCATCTCCTCGGCCTGCATACGCACAGCGCCGCACTCCTTCCTAGAGGTCTCGAGGACCTCTATTGCCTCCTGCAGTTTAGACAGCCTCTGCTTCACTTCCCTGGCTATGTTTGGCTGCCTTTTCAGAACAACCAGCATAGTTGACAGGAGGCTCCTTTTTTCGGAGAAAGTCTCCTCTGCCTTTTCCTCCGCCGCAGCAATGCACCTGCGCAGAGGGTCGCCCATTTCTTCTCCTTCAGGACGGCAGCTCTGTACCTTCATGCTCTCAGAGCTCGCCGCGCTAAGGTAACTCGTGGCACTTTCCACGCTGGTGGTGCTGCCCGATCTTCGGAGCAGTGGCTCTATGTTTAGCAGCGGCGCTCTAAGGGTTACCATTGGCAGCGCCGCTGACTTACCTTTCTTCTCCTCTCCTCTTCTCCCTTCCTCTGGTTCGTTTAAGGTTGACATTCTTTCTGAAATAATAATAAAAATTCGTCACAGCTTGAGCACCGATCCCCTGGATCACCCCTTCTATGGGGGAAGCTGGCATGGCCCCAACACATGCCTGTAGACGGTGCCAGACTGGGTGCGTCATCCTGTGATACAGCACACTCCTCCCGCTAGCTCACCTCTGCTCTCTCGAGCTTCCCACCCCGAACAAGGTGTTCAGCTCTCTGGAGAGTTTCCGGCAAGCATCACGCGACGAAATGCACTCGCCGATGCCGGTTAGCCGGTGCTAGCTAGGCGACCGGTATCCCGTTTTGCCGTCAGCGGGAGCCGAAGGTGGTTCGGTCCTCGTCGGCATTACCTCAGATCGCCTCCCCCCTAGGATCTCCTTTTGGCAGCTCACGAGTCGCACCGCACGGCAAACACGGCTGTCCGCCATTAGTTTAAGAGCGCACTTCTCCCTTTTATTCTTTCCAGAATCAAATCCTCATGCGCTTTGGGAGAAGTCCGTTTATAGGGCCCCCTCATTTATCCATCAAATATGCTCTCAGCCCAGGTAATACCCTTTTTCACGGAGCATTACCTGAAGCTTTTGCTCCGCGTGTGATCTCGCCCCATAAAGAACTCCTGTTTATAGGGGTTTCCTGGTATGCGTGCCTTCCTTCGTCTCTATATGACCGGTCAATATCCGTTTATAGGACCTACGGCTCCGACTATGGTTGGCATGCAGCGTGCATACTCGGTTGCCCTTCTACAGCCCATCTCCGCTCCGTGCAATTTACAAGTACTCACGCATTGGTTCAGCATTCATAAATCTCGCATACATGCCACACACTCACTCATAGAAGTGCAACTCCCATAAGCCCATCACCCGGCTAGCGGTGAAGCCAGCCTTCGGCAAGGTGCGAACAGTAGATGGGGTATAATACATTAATACATAATACATAATACATTAATAATAATAATAATGAAAATAATAATAATAATAATAATAATAATGTGACAACCAATCCAGAGACAATATTAGTAATGTCGCAAAACTCTATCTTTAATATATTTCTTAAACGCGTGTATATTTGAAAATTAATTCAAATCAATCCTATGACTATTCCAGGACCTACGCAGCCTAAAAAGTGGGCTAAAGTAAGTAAATGAGGATTTACAATTAAACTCTTTTAAAGTTCTAAAATGCCTAATAGAATAATTGCATGACTTTAATTCAAAATAATTAGAAAGATCAGGATGTTTGTTATCTACAGCGAAAAATTTATACATGTATACCGTATGTATCTAATAAGGCATGCGCAGATTTAGCAGTATTTATATTGAAAACTAGGAATATCATCGTGCTCATGGTCGAATCTATTCATTGGAACATTAAATCTAAAATCAAGTAAGCTAAGTATAGGACGCTGAACTGATTCTAACTTTTTAATAGCATAATCATAGTAAGCAGTACAAATTATTGACGCATACGTTAAATTTTGACACAATATTCTTGAGATATTATGCATTTATTTAAAAAAATAAAACAAAAATGCAAAAAAAAAGTTGAAATACCTTATCTAACCCCCCTCTCCCCTTAACAAAGCAATATTATTTTAGGTAATAAATAATCAGTTAATTTCTCAGTCATAATAGCATCAAATAATTTCGCAAATGCATTCACGATAGATATTAGTCTATAGTTTATAATATCATGCCTATAGATCCAGATTTAAATATCGGAGTAAAGTAAGATTGTTTCCAGAGATCAGGAAAGGCTCCTGATTCAAGAGATTGATTGAATAAACAATAGCAGAGGTTTTACAAGAAATCTTGAGCATGATTTGATAAAAACAGCCGGTATTAAAACAGGACCAAAACTAAAACAGTCTTTCATTTTTCTTATAAATCTAACAATATCACCATACGAAATTCTAAGAGAGTCAATAGTATCAGCACTATTCAATGGCGCAAGTGGTTCAATGAGATTGTCACTATTTGTTGATTGAAAAAAATTTTATAAATGCTTCCGCGGTGTCTTTTTTCGTTATTATTTGATTGATTATCCAATTTCATATTCAATGGAATGCTATTATTTTTTTTAAAATTATTTATATAAGACCAATATTATTAATATTTTTATGTCAGTGAGATTCTACCTTAGATGTATAATTGGCTAAACAAGTTTTTAATAATCTCATGCATTTAGCGCGAAGCTTTTCAAATTCAATATGATCAGACTCTAAATTAAATGCTTTCCATCTTTTATGCGCCTTCTTCTTTTCAATTATAAGATTGTTAAGATCAGTAATATACCATCTATTGAAAACTATATTACTAAATCGTACCTTTGGAACGTTTTTATTTATAACTTTACAAATACTTTCATAAAATTGATTTACGTTAGCCTGAATATCCTTAGAATTTAATTAGCTTTCCTAATTTACAAGTTCGAATTCAGGTGTTAATTTTTTATAATCTGCCATCTTAAAATTAAATTGAACATTATTAAAACTTAATTTACGAGTTCTTGTCTTGCAAAGTACAGCCTCGAAAAAAGGAGGTGGATGGTGATTGTCGATGTCAACCAGAAAATCCAAAGAATAAACATTTTTGAAATTGACATTGAATTTTATTTTAATTTCAGTTCTTCCAGTCATCGCTTTTTTATAAAGGGATATTGTTTATCGCTTGAAATAAACATTCAAATGTTTTTCCATTTCAGAGATTAAATAAGCCGCGAAGATAAAGTTAACTATGACTTTTCAAAATATTAAGCTTGAGTTTGTTGTTACTTTCAGTCTCAGCCAAATGACGTACTGTTATAATTACAGTTATGACGAGTAAATTTTATAAAACTACACCGCGGTAATAATTAAATTGCACTCGAAAAAGAATACTCAAAATATTATTGCATTATGACGACTTTTATCTTATCGAGTCAAACTGATATATTGGATTTTTATGGTAATTAATTTTCATTCACTAAGTATTATGTATGTCATTTGTCACTTGTGGAAAAGTTGCATGACAATATGTCAGAGTACATACAAATTAAGTTATCAACTATTATAAATATTCTAGATGTATTATTTTGTTATTAAGTAAAATCTAAAAATTAGGAATGAAGAAAGGAAGGACTGATAAAGAAAGTAGATCATAGTTTTGCATGCTCAAATTTCAATCAATTTTTTATATAAATAATATGCTTTTTAGTTATTAGACATGATATTATCAATCCAATCGATGTAAGAGGAGACTTTGGTGAATGCCGATGGTGAATCCCCGTCACAAGGAATCGATCCCCAAGAAGTCACTCCAACCACTTCGCCGTTGGCTACCAATGGGCCACCAGAATCACCCTATAAAATGAGAAAAAAAAAACAAATAATTACTTTCAACCATTGTGGAAATGATTTCGCACGGCATCGAACAGATCTCAATGACTCACATTACAAGAAGAGTAATGATCGGTACCAGGACCGGTGCAGATGTTCTTGTCGGTGAGCTGGAAGGGCGAGTCGGGACTGGCGGCGGCGAACATCTTGGTACAGGTGTTGAGATCGATGATCGGGAGAGTCGCGGCCTGCAGGTACGTAGGTGTGTCGCCGTCATCGGTTCGGGAAGTCGAACCCCAGCCGGACAGAACTGCACTACTGGGTGGATCGCTGCCTGCTGCCGGAAGGCTTACCGCCCCTACGTACGAGTTGAATTTCAGGGGACGCGCGAGCTTCAACAGGGCGATGTCGTATGGTTTCGCCGAACTGTGCCCGAATAATAGAGAATTTCTTATGGTTTTATTCTTACTTTTGACTTTATGGGATTTTTTTGGATTTTATAAGGGCAATGTGGATTTAGCGATGTTATATTTAAAACGTGGAACAATCGATTCTCTGAGATTTCTATACATTAATTAAAAAAATATGACAGAAATCGTTACCTATTCTTTGTTTATGGTGTATACAAAAATTGGGAAATCTACCTTATATTAGAAATTTTATTGTTATACCGTATTGCTGAATACTTCATCGATGCTTTAAAAACATTATATTTATACAAAAATATTGTTTCTTTTAATTTTTTTTTTTAATTATACTTTATGCGAAGTTGTAGAATTTTCTGGAATTTGTTAATAGGGTAATATGCAGATTTATATAGAATTAATGAAGTAATTTCTTTACCCAGAGTATTTTTCGTGCAGAAAAGCCTCAGCGACAGGTACAGTCTGTTCGGTGTCCTCGGTCTCTTTGATGTTGTGTTTGCCAGCCACAACCGTGAGATCGCCCTTGTTCGCGCAATGAGTTGCTGTCAAGACCCATTTCTCACTTATGATGGCACCACCGCATAAGTGCGACGAACCGAGTTGCAATGAAACCAGATAGGGAAATTCACCCCTCTCGGCTTCGCTTCCTCCTACTATTCTGTACTTCAGTTTTCTCGGCTGGGCATATTGACCTATTGCATTAACACAGATTACCGACTGTTTCCAATTTATCTTACATTTAATAATGAGTTCTCATTTGTGTCAATTTTTTTTCTTTGACATTCTTTATTAGTTGAATAAAAAAACCGCTGCCAATTCATTGGCACTTCAAGCTTAACATATATTTGTTCCAATATATATATGTAATAATATCATTTATAAATAAATTTAGTAGTAACAACATATATTTTAAAACTTAGATTTTTAAAAAGTAACTATAACCTAAGAATTATACAAGAATTTTTAATAAATAATTTTCAAATTTCAGTTATTATTTTGAAAATTTCATTTATTATATTCAAAACTATTAATAAAAATTTAGTTTTTGTAATTAATCACTTTAAAGTTTATATACTTATTCGAATATATTCTTAACACTTACAGGGTGTTAAAAACAATATTAAATACTATTTTATTGAAAATATAAAAAAAAGTTTTAATAAAAATTCTTTGAATATATACTCTATCGATACAAAACTTCCTCTCTGAGGATGCAAAATAAGTTTTGATAATTTTCATCTTCCCTTCAATTTAATAACATTTAATCTCAATATTTAATAATAACAATAAATTTTAAAATCAAATATCTTGTTAATTTTGGCTATGTAATTTTAGTATTAAGAAATAATATTGTGGGAATAGTAGAAGTCTTTGTTTTTACAAAACACGTAGGATTTTTTAACGCAAAAAACAACTTTATGGTACAATTATTCTAAACGATTGGCGCAAAATACTGTTGCATAGAAAATACCTTTAAGAAGAAAAAGTATGTAAAAGAGACTCTTGCTACTGACTTTTTAAAAGAGAAACCAGAAAATATTGTACTATACTTATATCTTTAAAATTCCGTACGCTACAAACTACAGTATCTCTTTCAATAATAAAGACACGCGCTTAGGTTTAACGCGTACCATTATGTATTCCATGTTAAGGATTTCACATACTGCGCATGCAGTCTTCATTTTAAAAAAAAAATTTTAATGGAAAAAACAATCAGGGTGTGAACAATTCTTACCAGGTTTATAAATTTTGTTTTAAATCAAACTTTATGCATAAAATTACAAAAAATTGAAAAATAACAATTTACATCATGTATTGTTACTTAAGTGAATGCAGAATTTTTAAATAAAAACATCCATTCAAAGGTAGAAAATAATCTTATAAAAATTCAGAGTAAAAATTTACTTTATTTTGTCATATTTTTTAAGTTTCAACATTCACTGATGAGTGGTTGGGTGTAGTGTAGCGAAATTTACGCCACCACTTTAAAAATCAAAATAGGAAATCTTTGACATCCATTTTATATTTTTACAAAAGCATTTATCGATAAGACAACTATTCAAAGCAGTTCAATATGATTTTTAATAGTTTAATTTAAGCAATCGAATCCACTTATTTGTCAAAAAAATCACTCACCATACGAAGCTGCCAAAAGACATTGGAACAAAATAAACTTAAAAGCAGCTTCAACCATAGCGGCAACTCGATTGTCGATCATCCTCGCGACTAAATCCTGTCTCTTCTTCAGCTGGACGTTCAGCGGACAAATGCACTCCACTCCGGTGTGCGACGACAAATTTAAACTATCCGTGCGATGAGCATCTAACGCCGTATAACAGGACAACAAAAAAAGCACCAGGAGCACGTTGCGCGAATCGAGACTACTGGACCACTATAGACCAGCTCGGCGAGAGAGACTGTGTGTGTCTAGGCCAACGCCGCCCAGCGCAATAATCCGTACCCACGCACAACAATAACGCCGCAAAGTGTAAAAGCTGTAAAAGTTTTTACCAATACTTCCGCCAATAATCCGCCCCGGAACGAGTGATTATACAATTATGGAGATTTTTCGCATTAACAGTTATGGGAGAATAATACGTGCGGGTGAACGGGACATTATATACTTAATTGCCGCGGAGACGCAAGACGGTGGCGAGATATTGTATATATATTTTTCTCGGAAAAATGCTGGGCAAAAAGGAAATTAGCATCTCGATATTTTATAGAAAAAAAAAAAAACGAAACAAGAGATACGATATTGCGCATTGCTTTACACGGATTGCAAACTCCTCGGGGACAATTTTTTACCATTGTCCTATATTCGCGATAATGCGAGTAATTAGGGCTTTTGCATAAAAAGTGCAGATCTTCTGTTTTATTGCGACATCGATATATAGCTGCCGTTAAAAGAAAACGAATATAGCACAGAAAAGGTCATTGTTTCTCTTCTTCGTTTTTTTTTTCTTGAATTACGAGCATAAAATAATTATTGTAATTTTTTTTATTAATATCATTTTTTTTTCAATAAATGAACTGAACTTATAACATCTATTTTTAAATTACGTACACAATTGCAGTATAATATTACAGTATAAACTTTTTTGTTAATTGCACCTACATTCCAAAGCATAAAATTTCGTATTCGTTAATCGCCGTTCAAGTTTTCCAGTCTCTGTACAAGTACGCGTGGGAAAATAATATAGAGTGCGAATTCAAAGAATAACAAAAAGGCATATACATTCAAATTGGCAGATTTCGGTCGACGCGCTCTATATTAAGAAAACGCGGTGTACCGAGCGTCTCGCAGACTGAAAAAAGTAGGCGTGTAATAAAAGTAAGAGGCTTTTTTTACTCCCAATTATAAACCCAATGTGCGAGTAATTGATAAACAGTAGTTAAAAATTTGTTATACATATATATATTCTTTTGCTGAAGGAATATTCGCATAAGAATCAAAATACTGGGATAGTGAATTAGCATATTTTCTTGTATAATTTTGTATGGACAGCATAAAATTACTAAAATTAATCGTAGTAATAGTAATTAGGCTTTAGTTTTTATGACTCTTTTTATTTTATTGTCAAATATATTTCTATTACAGATCCCTTTATTCGTACAGCATTATATTTTTAATCCAATCAAGGTAGGACTCGACTTTAGTGTACACTGACGGCATTCCGTATTTTCCACAAGGACTCATGCTCCATGAACTCACTCCGACAACTTCGTTCTCGCCCTCGGCATTCCTTCGTATCAGTGGTCCACCAGAATCTCCCTTTAAATTGTGCATATAATTTTTATTTCAATAGAAAACGGTTATCAGATTTATTATACATAGAGAGCGTGCTATTGATATATATATAGAAATGAGTTTGTTAGGCGTATTTGCATTACATCTTGTTTACATAGCATTAATCATTAACACTCGTCAACTCCGTCGATACGTCAATTTGATCAATTGCAAATTTATTATCATCATTCAAACACAAGCTGTATGCGTGCGCATATATATATTATTTATCAGATTAATTATGTGCTCAGTCGTCTACGTGAAACTGTCATTTATAATACGCCAATTTCTTTTTCTTTTTTTTTTATGACACTTACACCACAGGAAGAGAATTCCTCACGTCCAGCCTCGGTACAAATATTCGTCTTGTCGTCGATGGCAAACCCCGAATTTGGGCTCACTCTTGTAAACAACGATCTACATTGGTCGGTGCTCAGAATGGACAGTGTAACTTTTTGCAAAACACTTGGCATGTCGTATTGTTCAGTTCGGGACATCGAACCCCAACCGGATAAAATGACGTCTCCGGTTATTGCGCTATTACCTGCCATAGGAAGATTAATGGGTTTGACGAAGCTATTGAACTTCAAGGGTCTCGCCAATTTCAGCATGGCGATGTCGTACGGCTTAAGCTCTCTGTTATGCAGAAAAAGATATTAAACCGCTGCGTAGATGTATATGTATAGAAGGTATAAGTAATCCCGATCGATATGAATAAAACAAAAGCCAAGCGTTTAACCGAGGCCGTTATTCATCCAGAGGATGAATTTAGAATTTTACGACGAATAATTAATATACAGGGGACATAAACTTTACTTATACAACATTTTCAGTCTTCAAATTACCCACCCATGATACAATTCGTGCACGTAAAGATTTTGAACCTCGACTTTTTGTTCGCTACTCTCCCAAGCGTTAATATTGTGTTTTCCAGCTTTGACGACGAAATGGTCTTGCCTGTACATCAGACAATGTCCAGCCGTAAGAATCCATTTATCGTTTAGGATGGCACCGCCGCAAATGTGCTTTTCGGGCCATCCAGTCTGCACAGAGACCAGATGTGGAAATTCACCATTATTAGCCCTTTCACCCCCTACTATACGATACTTTGATTCTCCGATAGATGCGACTTAAACAAATGTGAATTGTTGATTAGATTATTTAGTATTGAATTATTATATATTTATATCTATTCTTATTGTTGCGGAAAGTAATGTTATATGTATATTAATTTTAGTTACCGATCTGGACGAAAGCCAAGAGACTTATACAATTAACAATCGTGAGACTCATTCTGGATTGAAAGTGAATCAAACTGCTCACTGTAAGATTAACTTATATAGCTATTTTTAGGGTCTTGTGTGATAAGTAATGAGCGTTATTAATTAATAGTTGAAACATTTTTATTAGTCATTTTCATTACAGTTACAGCTGTTAATTTACCTTTGGTGATATGAAATATTATAGCACAATCTATCACAGCAATCGATGGATGAAGTCATCAAATTCTATTACAAAACTAATGTTTGCCAAAGCAGAAATGTTATTTCGAAATTCGTTCAGGTGAACTTTACGATGTACCAATCGTTTATTTAACCGATTAATATTTTTCAAAAAGATTCAATGTATAAAGCTAACATTTACAGTTAATTAAATCTTTTCTAATTTTTTAATCAGATTTTATACAACGCAATGATTTTGAATGGAAATTCTATCAATTACTGATTGACAACTAAGTACATACGCCGAGATTTTTCAAGCAATTTAATCATACGTTTTATT
Organism: Megastigmus stigmatizans; assembly: GCA_900490015.1. NCBI lineage: Eukaryota > Metazoa > Arthropoda > Insecta > Hymenoptera > Megastigmidae > Megastigmus > Megastigmus stigmatizans. The sequence goes on from UELV01180141.1 coordinate 30,870, forward strand.
AAGCTTATAAATAATTTACTTGTAATTAATAAATTATTAAATCATGCTGATTCGGTTGTTTCCTATAGTAAAACCAAAACCAACAATTACTTTTTGAATTTTGAAAACACATGCAAGTTCATTATTATAGAGGCAAATTTTATTTTTGCAATGTTATTCTTCTGTCACGTATGATAACTGTGACGAGAGAGAGAACGGTAAAATTAGTAATAAGTTAAATAAAAGGATTCTCTCTCTGTCTATATATATATATATATATATAGACATAGAGAGAATATATATATATACGGATTCGGTATCGTCCGACTCTCCGGGAACTTAATCCGGAAAGGAATTTGCGATGGCGGGTAATTTAAGTGACCCGAAGGCTGGAGAACTTTATACTTAGTTTATTTACTATACGATAAACGCGTCGAGTGATTCTAGTTGTGTTGCGCGGCGATCGGTCAGTCGTTCCTCGTTCAGATGTCGGGTCGTTATCCTCGATGCGGCCCGATGGGGCTGCTTTTATTGTGCTTCATTGGAGGTAGTGGAAGTGTAAAAATCACCTCGTGCGATTTTTTTTAGAGTCGGCAATTTGACTGTTGCCAGGTAGAAAAGTGCTGCGTCTGCTGACGCTTGCATTTTATGGCGTGGTCAGCTACGAGTTGCGCTTCTATGGAATGCGGTCATGTATGTCGCATTTTATTGTGAAATAATATTTGCGCGCCGATGAATAAAATAATAGGACAGCTGTGTCCTATGTAACACTTCAAACCTGATGTCTATATTTCAAAATAGATAATAAACATTTAACTTACAAAAAAGTTAAAAAAAATAAGGGGTATCGATTCAAATAAAAAATCAAAGTTTTCAGTGTATGTGTCATGGCATTTATTTTTATGAGAATAGTTGCTAACTTAAAAGTTAATATGATGATGCGAATTATAGAATGTCGCTGATAAATAACATCCGAAAATTTATTAAGCTATTAAGCATAGGGAACAATAAACTTTTTTGATTTCCCTTCAATTAATATGTAAATTTTTTTTTTATAATAAACTTTTTTTTATGCTCTAGATGATATTGCAAGTTTAGTACGTTACTTCTGAAATTTTATTATGAGCAAAAATCTCAAGTCAAACTTTTGCCAAAACACATCAGCTATACTTACTACGGACTAAAGAAAAGTATATATAATTTGAAAATATCAGACTCGAAAAAACAAGTTTGAAATATTGAAAATTTGACTGCAAGATGCAACAGTTGATTGTTTTATTGCGTGTAAAAAGTGTAAGTCATAAGTCATAATAATAAAAAATTGTAATGTTGACATTGAAAAGTATGTAATCTTGTCATATTTGAAAGGAATTGAACTGTAAGATGAGCGCATGTGAAGCGGATACATTCGATAATTTAATTAATTGTCGCTGCATTCAAAATGTGCAAAATTTTAATTCACGATCTTAGTAGTAACTCGATGACTGTCTATTTGCGTTGCGTATACATGTCGTATAGTCTGTACTTACTCTTAAAGACTTCAGGTAATTCCACTTTATCGTATATCGACAAACTTTCGATATCTGGCCAAACATCCTTTGTGATTGATCGACATAAGTGCGCAATTATTTATTAAAACATAACAGTATTATAATACTCAAAAATCGTAAAATGAAAAAAAGTTGCTGAGTATGTTTAATCATTTTTTATTTTAAATTTAAAACATTCAATATTCTTAAAAATGTATTTTTTCAACTCTCGAAACCGGAGATATAAATCGAATTCAAATAAGTTTTATAATAACATTGATTACGAATTTAAATTATTGAAAAGTGAATAGATATTTCTGCCATCACAAGAAAAAATAGAGAGTCACATACAGTATTATTATGAAGAATAGTGCAATATACGAATACATCCTTAGAAGGTCATGCGAGTTGAAAATCAGCAATAATTTGATAACACCGTATTAGATACAAGTTATAAGAAAAGATAATACTATATTCACAAGTATTACATTTTTATTACAACTTTATTAAAGCAATAAATGTGTCATTACATAGTAGCATAACACATGTATGTTATATTACAGAATAAATCCCGTACAAGTAATATATTTTAATCAATATTAAATTTTAGTTCATTTGATTGGATAAGTGAAAATAGTACCATAAAATATAACTGTCTAAGTACAAATACAGAATGTTTAATTTATAAATTATATAGTTTAATAAATTTACAGCAGTTTTTCACTTTTAAAATCCAGAATTGCATATAAATGGCAGTTATCAATATTGTATTTCAACGAAAACATACTAGTTTAGCAGTTTTTTTCTAATACTAACTTAGCATATAATATGTGCAGTCATAAAATAACTATTTTAAAAATTAAAATTACTTTGAGTTAAATAATATGTTTTTAGAAGTATGGAATACTAAACTACACATAGGCTACTGTTAATTACTCTGTTAATATATAAATTTTTATAACTTTATTTTACAACTAAAATTATTTATTTATATGTTTAACTTGTATATTACGATTTACATAATTAAAGGAATACCAATTTTGTGCTTGATCGTTTTTGTATATTCCAGCGAAATAAAATCAATTGGTTATGGCACTGGATCCATATACAATTTAATCTCTTTTCATCAAAGTTAAATTTAAAATACCAAGGCACGATAACATGATAATTGTAAACAATACATGTTTAAAGTATTCGAATTATGATAACCGAATATAAATACAGAGCAGCTATAACCACTTGCTACTCTAAGAAATGCTTAGAAGACCTATTGTTTCACAATTCATTAATTAACATCTATATTATGACTTGATAAAAAAGCAATTAAGAATTATGCACTATACCATATATTCTTTATTTTAATAATTAAGTGCTGGTATCAACTGGAAAAATAATAATTTAGCAACCGTAGATATATGAGTTGCATACTTTACTATGTACAATCTGATCACTTAAAATATTAATATCTATATAAAACTATTTTATAGTATTGTTTAAAATTTGGCTAGAGCATATTTTTATGTACACTCAAAACTTAAAAAAGTAAAAATTGTAGCTAATAAGCTTAATCTGAGAATTTAATTCTTATAAAGGACTGAGAACTCAAAGGTTTATAAAAATAAATAAAAGTCCACTAATAGTTTACATATTTATAGGAACTAAATTTTTCTATTTCTACTTTATCGAAATAATGTTTTAGTCTTTTAAAATAGTCTTAACAACCTTAAATTTGATATAAAGAATAAACTGTGATATTTCTACATTAGGAAGATATAAAGTTACATCTTGACCTCACGTGGATTATAAAAAAATGTAATTATCTCAAAAAAAAATGTATATAATTTGTTAAGTTACCATTGGTTTCAAGTCCGACGGTAGTTACGACGATACTGATAATCACAAACCGAGCCTTTGTGAACCTCAATAGAATATATAAATAGGCTATATAGAACATATCTATATGACGCTATAAGATATAGCCATATTGAGTGATTTTATTATGTTAAGCTCTTATAAAGAAAGCATATGTAATCTTATCAGAGAATATTGTATCAAGTATCAAGTTTGTACTTTTATAAGACATGCAAAATGTTTACTTTTGAGGTCAAAATTTACTCTTTCAAGTTTTGAGTTTAATTTAAAAAATAGTTTGATTGTTTATCTAATCAAGGGACACATAATCCATTGTAAATTCCTATTAAATCGGCACTATGTTTCTGGCATGATCATGATATCGTTCTGTATCGTTTAGTTTAGGAAAGAAGTCGAAGATTCGGAGGCAGTCTTTCATAATACTAACGGTGCATTTCAATTAAAAGAATGTCGCCGACATCATTGGCTCTTGTATCATATATTATAAATTTTATTGAGATTTGTTGTATGTGTAAAAATTATATAGTAGATTCTACATAAAAAATCATATCTAAATTATTTCGAAAAGAGCATACAAAATATATAGAACACCACGAGTAAATGTTTAAAAATAACCTAAATTTAGATAGAAATTTAATTTTAATTTTTTGCACAATAATCAGTTCTTTGCTATGATCACAGATTATAATTTTGTTTGGTTTCTATTGCGACATTTTAATATGCATCAATTTTTCGATAGTAATTATAAAAAAATATTTATTGAAATATTAAACTTGCAAAATAATGATCTTAAGTACTCATTGAAGTTTATACATTAGAATATTTTAAGTTCACAGTAAAATTCAAGAGTTACATTATTTGTTAAAAATTCTTTTTATTTTAACTATGAAATAAATCACTCCAATGGTTTTATGCAATCCATCTATATAAAATCAGATTTCTATTGTATTTTTATTAATTAATTGAAACAAATTTTTATTGTAGTTTTTCCTTCAAAAGAGTATGTTGGCTTTTGCCAAAAAAATGACGGAAACGTTGAAGTTTGTAAAATAAAACAATTAGATTGCATAAAATCATTGAAGTCGATTATTTAATTTTTACTACCATGCAATCATTAGCATCAAAAAATATTTATTGTTTTTATTTTGTTTGAATTTAAGACCTACATCAGACAAAATCATGATGGACATGAGTTTCTCGAAGCTTCTTAAATCGCTTCTTCATATAATCTTAAAAATTATTAAATACTTATTAAATACTAAGTAAGTCAAATTAAAACGAAGACAAGAAGACATGATTAAAAATAAAAGGTGGCCTTGGTATAGTGACCAACTATTTATTAACATTTCTAATAGGTTCGCTCATGGTATTCGGACTCAGTCATCTTACTAGCGCTTGGACGTGGCTGCTGTTGTCCAGCGGCGGCTGGCTGTTGAAGATGACGCATGTGACCAGAGCGTCGGTGAGGCGTAAGGAACTCGAACATACTCTGGTTGTGCTGGGCAAGCATTTTAGTCAGATCGCAGGGCATCGGGTCTGTCCAAAAGAAATCGTGATTGAGCGCCGCGTCAGCGTCAATACGTTTGGTTGGATCGAGTGTCAGCAGTTTATCTAGTAGATCGCAAGCATATGCATCTTTGATATACGGCTTTAGACGTTCGATTACCTGCAATAGCGTATACATTTTTTAGAATACAGTGTTATTTAGTTCTAATGAGAAAATTCTTACATATAACGTTTTCCAGAAAGTACATTTTCAAGATAAAATATAAGTTGCATGTACTGTTCATAATTACTATTTTTATTTTACTAATAGATGTTAATTTTTCTTTAACAGTGCAAGACTAAATACACTATAAGCTGTTCATGTACAAGTTAACTTTTATAATAATATACAAGCCTGCAAAAACTTACTTTTCTTTTCTGATGTTTAACAAGTTCCATTTTGCTAAATAACTCTAATGATTCTACACCAGGCCAAACTTCTGGTGTGATTGAACCACACAACTGTGAAATAAATGTGAGCTGCATTTGTTCGGTACTGCCTTGCATAATTGGTGATCTGTAAATTGATCAAATGAGTTGTAATTGTACAAAAGTTAGAACTTTTTAGATAAATATTAAATACAAAATATGTTTAATCAGTTGATAATACACATTTTTTAGAAAAATTATATTCGATAAGGAGCTTAGAGCTCCTTATCGAGAGTTCCAGCTTTTCTCAGAAATCTGTACAATCAAAATACCTTGTCCACATTTCGGCCATTATGCATCCTGCACCCCACAAGTCAATTGGTGGTCCATAATTACGATCGCCAAGCAAAAGTTCTGGTGGTCTATACCACAGAGTAACAACTCGATTTGTATAGCGATTTGGTTGACCGTTCGCTTTTATACTGAAGGCTCGGGCTAAACCAAAATCTGCTAATTTTAAGACACCTTTTTTCGTTATGAGTACATTTGCCGCTTTTAAATCTCGATGTAGAATCTACAAAACATTCAAAATTGTGATGAGATTATAAAAGAATGTTAATTTTACTTTTTTTAAATGTAAAGTACCTTATTGGTGTGTATATAGTACAAGCCATCCAACAGCTGATGCATAACTTTCTTGATTTCTCCCAAACTAAACTTGACATTAACGTTCGATAAAAGACCGGCGAGATCGTGCTCGCAAAATTCGAAAATGAGGTAGAAAGTTGATCGATACCGATTGTGAAGCGTTGCTGAAAAACAGAAGAAACAAAAACGTGATTAAAATGTAATGAAAATAAAAATATAAAGCTGTTTTGTTACCTTTTGTTCTGCATATCTCTATCAAATGGACGATATTCTGATGCTTTAAAAGCTGTAATATTCTAATCTCACGGAGTGCCGTTATTGGAAACTGAAATTTCAAAAAAATTTATTTAATAATTTATTATAAAAGTTCTAGGATGAAAAAATTCATAATAATAGACATTATACAGAACTATGTGTGTGCTAAATTTCAAGGAGGGTGAGCGACAAAAAAATCGACAAAAAAAGTTATGAAATTGGAAAATTAAGTATAGGTGCTTATGGAAGTAGACAGCTTTAGATGTATCATTTCAGCTTATCTTATACGTAAAATACGCGATTCTTTCAGAAAACTAGAGATACATATTGAGAGTTACAAAGAATTTGAATATGTAAAGAAATGTCTGTTACCAATTGTTTTAAAAAGCTATTGAAATATAGACGCCAAAATAAGGCCATAATACAGTTATTCCATGTTTCCTTTTGTATATAAAGCTATCTACAAGAATAAAATTTTACTATAAGCTATGATTATTACATCATAAAAGTAATAATATCTTCGGGAATCATATAAAAAATTAAAAAAAAAAATTTTTTAAATATTTGGAATCCCTGAATCACCCATTATTTTCGACCCCATATGCGGAGGAACCGCATTAAAAGAATGAAAAAACTGTCACGCAACTTACTCCTTCTATTTCATTGTCCATAAATATTCTTTTCATAGCCACGAATTTGTTTGTGCTTTCCCGATCTCTGGCTTTGAAGACCTCTCTGTAATTAGAAAAAAACACATTAAATATAAATATTTAAAAAGAAAACACTATAGTTTTAGCAAAATTACCAAACTTACCCAAATGTGCCTTGACCGATTTTCGCCACTTTTTCATATTTTGATATTAAATCGCAGAATTTGAATTCGAACGCTTCCACGTATTTTTGCTTCTCTCTCATATTCATCTTGAACCTAATATAAAATATAAATATGAATTTAGAACTTCCATTTGAATAGTTTATATAACAGTTTATTAGCTATAGTTAAAAAGATCGTGTGAATTGTTCTTAATAATTATTACTCAAGTTTGGTTTCTAAATTATTTCATATAAAAATAAAATTTCAAACTCACCAAAGGTTTGAGAACGGTTTATTACAAATAAAAGGATATTTTCTTTGAACTACAATGCAAATTATTATTTGATATAAAATTTATTTACTATCGACTAAGTAAGTACACGGAAAATTCGGCACGTAATGCCCTCGATGCCTTGTACGGTTGCAGTAAACGTACTGACAACTGTTCACATAATGTGCTCGAACGGACTGCTTGTCGGTTTTCGACGACAAAATAAGTCCAAACTGAGAAATTAGGTAAGCACATTAGAAGAACACAAATCCAAGCAAATTATAGTCGTATAATACTAAACTTTACAATTCGATTGCAAAAGCATATTGGGTTAGTAAATTGTTTAAAATTTTTCTATTTTCATTTGACTAATTTTATACCCACTTTATGCTTATATAGCAGTTTGCTGTGCGTTTAGGCAATCATCGTAACCAAAAAGAGGCAAATTACAGCTGAAAACCGGAGAGTGTAGAGCTACTTGCTAATATATTTCCGTGTAATACCGTGTAAAAAAAATATTTAAAAAAGTTAACAATCACGTTCGGATTTACTTTATTTGAAACTATATTTTTACATTTAAATTTGCTAAAAAATTATAATTTATAATATTGTGAATATATATACATTTTTGTAATATTCCTTTTCGATAATTATTTTATAGACGATATTTCTAATGCGATTTATGCTTACACCTACCTAACCTTCGCCGTACCAAGAAACGGGGATAACTCGACGACTCCATGAAAAATCCTTTATAAATTCCACAATTTTATAGGATTCTCAGTGAAAAAGGATATACATGGGTTTTAAGGATCACCGATTTCGAATCCGCTGTCAAAATTTAAAAATTCCGAAGAGGGGGTTCAAATGACGGATACGTCCTATATGGCATTTCAAACTGGTAATTAAGCAATTCTTATAAAACCTCTTTCGGTAAACTATAAACATACTACAAAAAATAGGCTTGTAAAAAGCGAAGAATGAATAGATAAGCAACTTTAGTACAAATAGCTGCGTTACATATATAAAAATTAAAACACCTTTAAAGAAAAAATCGTTCTCAAAATCTGTAAAGTCTAAAATTATTTTTCGTGATTTTTCATTTTTTTATTTTATTTTGTCTGTTACTTTAGAATAAATAGCAGTTTCAGATTTAATGATTTATTTTAAAGAAATTGTTTAAATAATTATTATTTCGTTATTCTAGATAATATTACTATTAGATAATTATATTTGAAATTTAAAACTTTTGTAAAGTTTTTAAACTCCTTTCATACTTAATTCTTTTAGATAAACATGCATACCTACTTCTGATTATATTAAATTTATATCTTAAACTATGTATATAAAAGTTCTTGTTCTTACACGAATTCGAAAACAGTCTTATTTTTGACAACCTATGGACATCTGTCATCTGTAGATAACTCCAAAAAACTGAAGCAGTAAACTTGAAACAATATAGGTAATTAAAATCAACAAAGATATTTAGAGACCTTAATTAAAATCTTTTGAGTAAAAAAGTAAAAAACAGAACCGAATATAAGACATAAAATCTACCATAAATTAATAAATAAACGTAGCTGTTTCATCCAATCATAAAGTACTCAAACTAATTAATAGCTAATACTTAATAAAAGACAAATTATTGAAGAAAAATATTTTTCTAGGTTAGGAATATACTGACACTTACACGTAATATGTTGATTTCCCTTGAGTTTTATATTGGATTCTGTTTCTCCTTTTTGTAGATTTAAATGAATTATCCAGTAGCGAAATGAGCAATATATACATATTATACATATATGTAAACACATATGTACATACATATACTAAGGTTAAAAAAAATTTAAATTCACCCTGACTTCGCCATCTTCCTATGTTAGCAACGCCCCCAACCGTTAATTCGTCTCTCAAATAGATGATAAAAGTGGAAAAAAGTTATATCCAAATCCAATCTATTATTTACACTCATTTTACTGCTCAATAAATCAAGATAACTCTGTACCGGTATTACTGCTCTCTTATTTCTATAATTCCATGCACAACAATATCTAATAATAAATATATATAAATAACTATTACCCGACATCGTTCACCACCATCGTTCTCACCTATCCGCATTCTTTGAGGTTATGTTTGAACGAATGACAACGTCATGCATGTAGCTGCATTGAGCTGGTGTAGAATTATACGCGCGAACTGTGTGAAGTTTGAAATGTAAAATTGTCCAATTATGAAATTGAAATTATAGAAATAAAATTATAAAATTATAGAGACAAAATTTTGTACCTCTAATGCTATTTACATAATTAATAAAAAATATAAGTAATTCTAGTGCTTAGGAAAATAAAAAAAGGTTTTTTGTTTATTATAATCAATTTTATTTACAACTTATAAAGCACAGACAATTAGGATGATTCTATGATTGGTCATAAAAAATACTTAGGTGTATTACTTTATATGTAAATAAATTCTCTAACTACATTGTAAATACATACAAAGGCAAATAACATTATTAGATGAGATTAATAATACAAATGCTATACACGGAAATGCGAAAATATTTATTTATTATATAAAATGTCTTTAATTTATATAAAAAATGCACAAAAATAATTTACTAGTCTTGAGATATAGACATATATGTATAATAATCAGAATGAACATATTTTACGGTAATCCATACAGAAGATCCTTTCATGCTTTTTAACACTGCGATGATATAGATATACACTGTAAAAAATATTTTTTTAACATTTATATATTTTTATATATAAGGACACTTTAGTGTATCTTTTCAAAATTCTTTATAATGTAACAATTCTTTCATAAATGAAATGTAACATGTTGCGGAGCATTAAAATCATACAATACAGCATTTTTCTTTAATATATTTAATTTAATTCTAATGAAGTATATAAAGAGCTGTAAAAAAAGAGGAATTTTACAAGTAAAATTCACAAGTCATTTCATGTTTAAGGAACTATTTTTTTCGTCGTTCTTCGTCCATACGCACTATTATTTTGCAACTGGCTTAAACAATAATCTCGTCGCGTAGCACCTTAATATAACAATTAATATTTAATAAAGTATTTATATATTTTTTTTATAGTTATGTCCTAAATTAAACATAAATATGTACATACTGTCGCGTGTAGATCTTGTGTAATACTCGTGTGCGCCACATACGGATAACGCATATATATAATTACATATATTGCTGACCTATCTTCGTAGTGGATCGTGGTACGGATAAATATTTGCAAGAAGACAAATCGATTTACAGAGCTACATAACTGTTTTAAGTCGATCGACACCAACTGAACTATTTTTAAACAGATATAGTCCATTTAGAAGTGGAATAATGTATCATCGGGTTCACATAAAGATTCTTCAGAAAATTCTAACATATTTATGATTCTAGTTATGAAACACTGGAAGTGAATTATAAAATTAGCATATAATTTAGTATTAAATTATGTGCTATACATCATTTAATAATTTATTTACAGGAATACAGATACAGTGTACGAGAAAGGAAAAAATACACTAATTTGCAGTATTTCAATTAGTATCAAATCGTCTATCAATTATTTTCCAAATGGACTTTAATAATTCAGAATTTAAATCATTAGCTCAAAAATTTGCATACTTATAGTTTTAGTGTCAATGACACCAATGGCATTACCGGTTTCAAATGTTACAGAAATTACCAATAGCTCATTAAATGAAGATATTATATCCAAACTAGTGTTATCAATCTTTTTTGCGTTGACATTTTTGAGCGTATCATGATTACAAATTTTTTTTTATATCATTTTTTCCATAATAAAAAAAAAATACTTCAATAGTAAACACAATTATATTATCAATAATAATAAATTCTAAAACAACAAGAGACGTAATGAGAAGAGAAAACGATTTTGAACTCGTAAACACGTGTAAGTCCAGTTCGCGAGATCGATATACACGTATAATATATGTATATAAAATAAAATGTGGAAGTCGTATTAGCGGCCGCGAGCACGTTTTTCTTATACATCCATTGGTATACGTTTATACTTAATGTTCTCCCTCTCTCTCGAGCTGCGTGTATACCACCACATGATATGCAGCATTCCCGGGGCTTTCGTGCTTTCGGCGGCCTTATCACATGATTGAAACGTCATTTTTTTCTTAATCGTCGTCGTTGAGGAACTGGTCGAGTGGGTTGGGACCCATTCTTCGAGGTTTCGACGTCGAGGCCTTTTCCGTCGAGCTGTCACCTAAAGAACAGACAGGAGACATTTGTAAGTGAGAATGTCGTTTTACGAACGATTCTGATTTACTTTTTTTTTGATTCTATAATTTATCACAGCTGCTGTTAGATAGAAAAATTATTAGATTGAGGCATTTGATTATGAATCTGGGATGGTTACTGGACATGTGAAAGTAGGATACACATTAATGGAGTAAATCTATCGCATGCAGGAATATATGTATAATTATTGTAAACATTTTTAAATGGCTATATACAGATTTTCAAATATTTATTGTACATTGAAAGAAATTAAAAAATCGTCTTAAATTAACTATTTTAATTTTTGTGCCGATGCAATTAATTTTATATTAAATTCTATCAAAGGGCAACAATGAAAATAACTTTAATAGAATCTTGTCTGAAATTCAGTTGCACAACACACTAAGCAATTAAAGGATGTGCGTAGTTATTACCTGTACCAAAAACTAGATTGTTTATTAATCATTTTCACAACTCGCGGAAAGTCATAAATATCAATGATAGGTGATAATTAAAAAGTTTCCATTATTAACAATGACTTTGTTTGATACTAAAAATTTTTTGTATGAAATACGAGGCCGATTATACTTAATTGAATTTGATGTATATCAATTGATATAACGACATTTCTCTAGATGCATAAAACGAGCTCATTATGCCAATTAATCTGTTTTTTTAGCAAAAAAAAAAAAAAAATATACCTGTAGTAGGTCGCTGGGCGTTGAGACAGCTGAGCCACTCCGTCATGCTGATCCTACGATCATTGTTGATATCACAGTACCTTGGCAGTTTTTTGCCGCACCTGCGCAGCTGTCGGCTGTTCGCCACCATTGTGCGAAAACTCTTCCATTCCTTCCGCTCCAAAACCTGCAAAGCAATCAGTTCTTTATTATATACTATATCCGTTTGATAATTTCTTTTTATCTGCATCTTTGCGAAGATTGATAGACGTCACGAACACCGAGGAAATATAATTTTGCTCGTATCCGATATACGCCTCTCTTCCAGTACATTAACTCGCGAGTAAATTTGGCTGAATGCCAATTCTTCTAAAATATACCGTATGAATCATATATTATTTACTCACAGCGATAACAGTCGTTTTAGCGCATGCATTGATAATTATTCACGAATAAGTCCGCACGGCGGTGCATTTATTTAGGCTGATTTGGAAGCGCGGCAGAAACTTAACAAAACCATCGCGCGTCCTCTCGCAAAGTATGTGATTATTTTGCGCAAATAGAAATTTCACAAGATCCCCTACCCCCGAGTCCATTAGTATAAACGTCGCGCGAGTCGAGTATACAGAGACGAAGGAGCGGGAGGAGAATAGACAAGGAAGCGCACGAGTGCAGTAGCGCGCGAACGATTTATTTATCGGACCTTGTTTTTGTTCTTGTCGAGCATGACGAAGTGCCAAGTCGCTACGCGCTCCTCCTTGGACGCCTGCCACTTGTCCGTCGCCTCGTCCGAGTCCGTACTGGATGCTTTCATTTTCTTCTGCATCAGGTCCATGAGGTCGCGCAGGAATAGCTGCTTCTTCGCCTCTGGACAACCTTTGCCCATTCCCAACAACAATTACCATGTTATATTTCAATTTTTACTTTAATTATGTATGTTATATATAAAAAAAATTATGCTTGTGCAGTATGATAAAAGTAAGTGCATTTGTAGATATACCTTTCATAGGCCTAACGGGGGCAGGTACCGGATTGCAATTGGGCGTCTGATCCTTGGAGGAGGTCCCAGGTATGGGCTTTCCCGTGTCCTGGTAAACGCACCAACAGTAGCCCGAGTAGCACTGCACCTTGTGATACCTGCCATCAGCCGTGCATTCGGGTATGTAGAATTTCTCCTGCGAGTTTTGCCGCTGATCCTCGAGCACCGATCGCTTGTCCGAGATGCAATCGTTTGCTGTGTGTACGACATTAATTATTTTCACATTAATTTATTATCGAGCTTGCGTTTAAATTGATTTATCTATAAAAACAAATCATTGATTTATTCAACGTATATGGAATCAATTTTTTTTTTAATTTTGTATATTTAAATCGATTGTCAATAATGATTGTAAAATTTACCGTCAGTGTCGTCGTTGGCATCTGGTGGATCATCGTTAAAAGCTGGTCGCGCGTGTACCGGTGAGGGATTCACTTTCAAGACTGTGGAAAACCAAAAAAAAGAAATTCAGCATAAGTTCTTTTTTATTTTCAGTTATAAATGAGAAAATGTCGAATTACAGACAAGTCGGAACCATAACCGAAACATTAAGAATTTGCATATTTCTACATGTTAGCACATTTGTTGAACACTGCATGCTTCAACGACATTAAAAATCATTAGGTACTAGGCGATGCATATGTCAGCTCGACCAAAATCTATTTATCGCACATTTAATATATAAGAACTTACATAAATATGGAAATACGACGAATGAATTTCTTTGACTCTGATTTCGGTCGAGCTTTCGCATATATATACATAATATCAATCTAGTTATTAAGCGCAAATATATATAACGAAAAATCAAACAAAGAAGCAAGAGTGCAGCTATACATGCATAGCAAAACTAAACAAGTGCAAAGTAATAGGAGAGTCGTTAGCAATAAACGTCTTTTATCGCTTATCGGCAAAAGGAAGGCGCAGGATGGAACAACAAAAAAAAACAATAACGAACTGTCCTTTTACCGCGGCCGCGCGAGACAGAAAAACCCACTCTCCATACGCGCGTGCACACATTCACGTTCAAAGGCGCGATAATGCGAAAGCGCATAGGCAATAATGTACATGTGTGTATAGACACATCTTTATAGAAAAAGAGATTGAGAGAGAGAGAGAGAGAGAGAGAGAGAGAGAGACATACGTACAACGCAGCGAAGCAACGCGTTTTTTTTATAGGGCGATAAATTCGTGCCTCTCAACGCCAGTGCGCGATTACGTCGACGCGCGTGCGCATGTTTCATTTGCATGCGTGAGTCCTGCACCGGCGTGCGCGCCTATTATATTATTATCTTATATATATATATAGGTAAATGTGAAATTACCCCGGCGCGAATAGGGAGACACTGCGGCGGTGTGCAGCAGTGCAGCGACTCGACTTTAAGTGGTGATGGCTGTTTCGTATATATATATTGGACACACAATCGTTTCTCTCCCGCGCGCGCGACTCTGCAAGAGACTTTGTTATAATGCACAGCGTTGACTTGTTTATCAAGAGATAAACTATTCGGTTCGACAGAAATTGCGCGATGGTCAATATCTCGTGCTCGCTAGATATAGGCAAAGTGAAAATTACGATCGTATGCATACATATATAAAGATCGGTGCGGCGAGAGATTCTGTATATAATATGCGTATATATATATATATATATATATAAGTACGCGCGTGTGTACGTGGACTTAACGAGCTCGGTGAAATATTTATGCCTCGAGCGGTGGTTGGTATTATTGAGAAAAACAATTGTCGATAAGGTGCGCGTGTATGCGTGTATTAGAATGTTAATGTTGCAAAGTGCGTGCGGAGTTATGGGAGAATGTGATTATCGGAAAAACGGATTGTCGTGTATAATTTATCTTCTGACATTTTGACTAAATTGTACTCGATTGAATTTTCGCATGGGAAATATTAACGCGCGAGGTGTATTTATATATTAATTTACGTCATTTGATAAATTTAATAAATTTATTGAGTTTGAAATGATCATCGAAGCAATATGTAAACCTGCATAATAAAATCTGCATTTCGTTGATACAATTAGTCGCGTTTCCTATGCGCACAGTGCGAATAGCTAATAGATAAGCCTGCGGTATGTTTTAAGCAGCATTGAAAGTAACACAATCGCAAGCCAAGTAAAGAGAACCAGACCAAAGACGGACCATAAACAATATTAGAAAAAATTGTTTTTAGAAACGAGTCATGTTGGCCAAAAAGCAAATCGAGAGCTTGGAAATCTCCAAAGTAGCGCAAAGCCGCAAAATCTGCTCAGGCCCGACTTCTGTTATACAGGAAAGTCCGCGATGCTGATCTTTCGTCGATACTATGCGCCGACCTACACACGTGAGAGCACATAGGCATATAGAAGCTGAATGCGAGAATGAGCGAATCGCCGGCAAGATTATTGCGAGAGCAAGAGAGAGAGAGAGAGAGAGAGAGAGAGAGAGAGAGAGAGAGAGGAGATTACTCACCTTGGTCATTGGCCCGGGTCCGGTGAGCCTGAGTACCCGCGAATCGATCGTCCGCGGGGTTCAGCGACAAGAACAAACGAACTGAATGATAATACAATATGACGTGTCACACATCTCGCACTCTCTCAGCTGACTCGTGTTTAATTCGCCGGCTTTTACGCATGCCGATATCGTGTCTAGGTATTCACGCTACAGATTTTTCACGAATTTTCAAATAAGTATAGCTTTATTGATAGCGCATATAGGCAGCGGCTAGCAGAG
Source organism: Megastigmus stigmatizans (assembly GCA_900490015.1). Taxonomy (NCBI): domain Eukaryota; kingdom Metazoa; phylum Arthropoda; class Insecta; order Hymenoptera; family Megastigmidae; genus Megastigmus; species Megastigmus stigmatizans. Next base: position 46,879 of record UELV01180141.1, read on the forward strand.
AGAGGGAGAGAGAGGGAGAGCGAGACAGAGAGAGATAAAGAGAGCAGTTTTGGTTTTTATAAGGACACTACGAAATGGGGACTTTATAATACGTTTTTCTTTTCGGCAGACGACGATTGCACGGAGGTATCGACTTATTCGCGATTCATGATTTTATATAATGTCGTTTATATACAGTTAAGTTTCAATAGTTTTAAAGCGTAGTTTTATATGAATTCATATGCTAAATTTTTACAGGATTAATCAAATAGCAGATTAAAGTATAATTCCTCTACAATCAAATTGCAATCTTCTTCAGTCAAATAGAATCGAAGGAAACAGATTTTATTCTTCATTCAAGAAGAAAAAACTTACGTGCCCAAATTATTTTCTTCTTAATTCAAGTGGATTCTGCTTGCGTCAAGTATCTATTTTTCTCAATGAAGTATTTGAAAAAAGAGGAGTTTCCTAGTAAAAACTATATACTCAATGAAACACAGTATAGACGCAGAAATAAAAGGCTTTTTTCAGAAAATGAGTGCGAGTCCCGTTCAGATCCTTATTATACTTTGATCTCCCAAATTTGTGAATAATTTTTAAATTTCTATGTATATACAGCACAAACATATATAGTTATGCTGCAACGATCAACGGCGTATACATTTTCACCCCACGCAGCTATTCGCATGTATCATTAGTCGCAGCGTTAACGACACATACCGGTATTCATAACGCGCGCAAACTCCACGCTCAAATTCATCCGCTCGAAAAAAATAAAAAACGCACACCATACAATGCCAAATGCATCTTTCAAAACTATATAATGAGGATCATTCTTATTCCGCGCATCGCTTGATCCCGTGCGTCACATCCACGCGTTCACAAGCCAAAAGAGAGATTTCACTCGAGAATATACCCCAGCCTTAATATCATCGCGACGGAGACGAACAATCTAAAAGACTCCGTGTCTCATCTCGAGCATACGAAATTACCAAAACTAACGTCGCGTGCCGAATTAGTCCCCATTTCACGGTATTACTGCTGCAACGTATATATATATGTATGTATATACGCTTGCGCGGGCGAAATATAAAGAAAAAGGAGGAGCGAGATTCGCGCGCGTAACGGCCGATGCGGCACTCTTGTGCACACCGTACTCGTATATACACACACACACATATATATATATATATATATATATAAGCAAAGTCGTGGGCTGCAGGAGGATGAAGTCGAGCGCGGAAATTCGCATCTCGGGACGGCCAGCTATAGCTCGTAATTGGCAGTTTTCAACATTGCTACCAGACACGCAGACGTACATAACCGTTAGAGCAGAGACATATGGAGATGGATGAAAAGAGAGACATACTTTTGCTTGCTTTTGGCTTTGGCTCTGGATTTGCAGGGCTTTGTTGTATGAAGCGTCGTGTTCGAGGGTATGTTCGAAGCGTCTATTTGATTTAATAGTTACACTTGGCACGTTGATTATGAATGTATTTATAATTTTGATATACAGTGACGATTCAATTTCAACTTGCATTAAATATTATAATTGTATCAAAAAGTTATAATTTATTGATAGTGCATTTTCGTGCAGTTTATTTATTTTAGGAGATGATGTTTATCTCGCAATGATATACGTCTATTAGCGGAATAAAATAAAGTTCGCAGAGTCATTCGGAAACAACACCTTGAGTCAGATGATCAAAAGCCTATAAATAAAGGATGAGCCTATTCCGAAAATTCCGCTAGTCAAGCGTATACAGTTTCTAAATTTGACGAAAGCACAGCGACATTCAAACCAAAGAAAAAAAAAAGTTAAATCTCACATCGCTGGACGCTAAATTGCATTCTCTATAAGCTCAGGAAAGAAGAAGTTGCAAGCATCCTTGGACGTTCTCTGAAAATAATCGCGGTGTACCGGTATACATGCGCACCCTTAAACATCAGACATCGAGCTGCTAGAGTATATATATACACTGCGTGGGAGCTGGTCATACATTTCCGACGAGATTCGCCATAATAATGTGCGCAAAGCGCGTCATGCTGTTAGTATATATAAAGTGACATCCTGGACGGAAGCGCGTCTCGTGCTTAATTTTACTTTCGACCGGCTCTCGTATATACACACATTCTCTCTCTGTCTCTGTCTCTCTCGTGTCAGTAGTTCGCTACGTGTACGATCGAGATAATGGAGGCCCTGCCTGGACGGATTAATGCCCCGGAAAGTCCATATACTCGACCGTCTGTTTTCCTAGTGTGTTTGTTTCAAGCTTAGCGCGTATAATATGCGACGATTGGCCGGAATCGGTTCGTTCCACGTTTTGCGCTTCCTAAGCACGATTAAATTGTGGGTAGTCGGGCATGGTAAGTACATAAAGATGGGAGTATTCCATGTTGCTATTTTTTTGAAAAGAGATTCACACGAATTTGGTACGATTATTACGGGATTTTCAATTAGATCGATCGTTTCATTTATTGCAATCAATTATAAGATTTAAAAAGTTTCAATTCGGATTTCTTCGGTTTCACTATATTTTATTCGCACCTATTTTATACTATATGATTTATTCAAATGCGTTGGTTCCTTAAAAGTTGACGACGAAATCTATTTAATCTTCCTCAAATCCAACCTCGTATATATAAGACAATTTACTACCGGAAAAGGTATATGGCATAATAATCACCTTAAATTCAATATACTCAAACAAATAATCTTATATTCTTAAGTTAACTGGATATCTTATGTGATAGGGTATAACTAAAATTATTAAATAAACCTATACAAATGTGTTTGTAAATCCATAAATTCGTGCCAAGGTAAATATTAGTCGCAGTTCAATAATTTCATGGCAGCAAACGTAACTTCCTTATGTACAAAGCGACAAGCGACATGCTATATATAGACACGAAAAACAAAAAAAAACGAAACGGACGTTCAACCCAACACCATCCCTTTCGTTATCCATTCCAAAGCAATATAAATTCGTAGCCTCAAAGGTCGTTTTAATTCCGCGCCTCATCTCGGACGCGATAAAGCAGCGCTCGGTTTAACGCGGCTTTCGAGATGTGCAAATAAAAAAAAACACTTATATCAAAGGTGTATAACGCGCGAGATATAGGCATATATTATAACCGCGTGATAAAAGCTCGTTATACGGTTTTGGAGAAGCGCGCGAAAATGGCGTTTTAATTGGAAAATTAAATTTCGCAGTATATTGATAAAGGCTCTCGTTTACGAGGTTCGTAAAATATTTCGTCGGGTCTCGAATGTTTTCATTGATATCAGCTAGGCAGGATTGCGACGTGTTATCGGTATAAGCGTTAATCCCAAGGGACGTGATTTAAATGTATTCCCTGAAATTCGCGTATGTACATGTAATAATAATAAAACGTAGATGCGGAATCGGTTTATAAACGAGGAATCAAAGCGAGCTTAAGAGCTACGGTGAAACAGAAGCGATTAATGTAAGCGGCATGCATTTTTAAGCTGATATAGGCACAAAACACAATATATATAATCTCGTGTGGATGGTTGATATTGAACCAGCGACACATTGACGATGAGATCTCGACATCCCATCATATACAATATATATATATATATAC
>UELV01180145.1:5036-25352 GCA_900490015.1 Megastigmus stigmatizans
GACCAATAGAAAAATCTTTGTCAGTTTATAGACATATAAAACCTAGGTAATCACTTACAGCATAAAAAATATTAAAATAATAAAAGTTTAAAAAGTAGATGGATAATGTGGGGGCCTTTCTAAGTTATACTAAAATGTTCAGAAATCAATAAAGCGTATAAAAATGAATTCCAATGCAAAATTTAAAGAATAACACAGAACCGACCGAAATTTTTAAATCAAAATTATATTATTACGAACTATCAATCTTTTCTAATGGCATTAATTTTTTCATATTAGATATTCTCTCTGGATATATCATAAAATAATAGTAAAATAATAATAGTAAAATAATAGTAAATATATCATAAAATAATGCATAAAATAATAGTACTTTTAAACATGGGTGGATAGGTGGGTAAGTCGGCTTTTTAGCGCATAGGACGTTTTTACTGACCAAAGCGAGGGAGAAAAAACACATGCGCTAAAAGTCAACGTACCTACCACTGTCGAACAATATTTTATACCACGAGAGCCTTAAAATGATATCGAACTTGCGATTTTTAAGTTAGAGTATAAAATGACATTATGTACATATTTCTTTGATTTTCAACTTTTAATTTGTAAGTTAAAAATAATTCTGACATAATATTTAAATAGTTTTTACTGCATTAAAAGTATACAAAATTGTTAATAAGAAGGCTTCAAATATTTTATGTATATCAAAGAAAATCTATATATTATAATTATTTACACTGGAGTTGAACTTTAATTGGAAAGAAAAAAAAGTAAAATTGAATCAAGGACTATATTTGTGTACGTAAAAAATGTTTTGAATCAAATATTTCACAAACATCACAGAATATCGGAAGAGCTCGGCTTCTCCCCTTCAGTTGTTCAATTCCCTTTGCAGGTAAGCTGCCTACACGTGTAGAATACTGGAGGGGGTGGAATAATCGATGGGCGATGAAAAAAAGTTGGGTCGATCTCGTTAACGTTATTAATAGAGTTTGGTGAACAAAAGGCACGACCAATTCACCGAGGCGTGAAAAGTACAGCATAATGCACGAAGTGCCGCACGACACGCAAGAATCACATCAGTGCCTTGCCTTATGTTCCGAGCAGTAACAATTTTTGCACCTACTTCCAACGCCTCTCGTTATACTTTCAGTGTTTGTGAGGCTACTTCAGAAAGCATTATTTACAGAATGGCTTTCTTCATTTGAAAATTCACAATTTGTTACGAATACATGGAGGGTGAGCATACAGTGGGTTTCAAAATAATATAATACACAATTAACTGAGAGCATACAAAAAAAAGTTTGTATTTGATATATAATTTTTATTGTGATTGTTATAGGAACCAAATTATAAAATTGTAATTATGGATACTAAATAAAAATATTAAAATTATAAATTAGAAACTAAGATACAACGAGTAAGTGCACATATATTAACGCCGATGAAATAGCAATGGTCAAATTAGTAATGTAACAAAAAATAACATCAAATAGTCGAGGCAGTAAGGTTTAGAATTATCGATTTGCTAAGTTATTATTTCTCCCACTTCTTAGGTAAGCTTTGTCTGCTATAAATATTATCGTTCGAATAAATTATGAAATTTTATCTATTTACCTTGTAGACCGAATATTTGGCCAGGTTTCGATTGGACGAACCAGCTGTTGTACAGCAGTGATGCGGAAGCGAGGGAGGCTGCGGAGTAACCCGAGGGATCGACCAAATTTGCTTCGGAAAACTGTAAATTCGTCGTGGGATACAATTCATTGCTTGTTCCTGTAATTAAAACGTTGATGAAATCAATTAAGTGATACATGGAGTACGTGTGAAATAGGATAATAAATATTATTGATTTAATTCAATCGGGGTTTAAAATTAGAGTTTGGTTGATATATTACATGCGAGATTACATGTTTCTCATTAAACTGATATTAAAAAGTATAATTATATACAATTATTGACTACAATATTAGAATTAGTATTAATTTACTGCATAAATATTTTACAACAAAAGGAGTCTTATTTAAATTTAATCTTCAATTTTTCATACGTGCAGTATACTTCTTAAAATAGTTATGTTTTACACTGAGGAAAATAGATACTTGATGCAAGCAGAATCCACTTGAATTAAGAAGAAAATAATTTTGTTTGGGCACGTAAATTTTTTCTTCTTGAATGAAGAATAAAATCTGTTTCCTTTGATTCTATTTGACTGAAGAAGATTGCAATTTGATTATCGAGGAATTATACTTTAATCTACTATTTGATTAATCCTGTAAAAATTTAGCATATACTTGCTACAAGAAGAAACCCATTCAATTAAAATAGAAATCTTTTAAATCTGCGATTAAAGTATTTCTGAAAACATTTGGCATATACTGACAATAAGAAGAAATCCGTTCGATGGAAATCAAAATCTATCATAAAAGATTCACTTATATCCTTCATTGAAATAGCTTTATCATTTTTATCATTACATTAATTTATTCTTGATAAAATTATATTCTTGCATGGAGCAGAATCCTCCAGCCGTAAAAAGATTTTTGCTTGCAATCAAATTCATCTTCTTCATTTCTACTTTATTCTTGCTGTTCATTTAGAAAAAAATCCTCTCGTATGAAACGACTGTTCTTTCCAGGAGTCAAGAAATAATAAGTTACGCAACTATAGTAAGTTGGTATAGTAAAAACTAATGATAAAAAGAGTAAATTACCCCTTAACACATCACTAACACTTGAATCAAGCGATACTTCTTTTAAGAATTCGCCTATTGTCTTCGGTTTCTACATTTTTGCGGTTAACGCACGTGCACTGTTTGGTGACGAAAATGAGACTAACGCGAGCACTCCTATTGTACGTAATATAATATAAAATCTAAAGATTTTGGAAATATGTACTGTGAGTTTCAATGTTACACGATGTAAACGAAGAGTTATTATCTATTTGCACCTGGTAAGGTTGTGAAAGGACTTAAATTTTCTTTAGAAGGGAAATTAGTTACTGCTTCATGGAATAAGCTCGATCTACTTACAGGAAAAAGATTTTGTCTTTCAGAAAGTAAATTTAATTTTAAAGACAAATGCTCTTTTATTCGAGCGGAGGTTACCTCTTGTAGAATTTATCTACTTGCAGTAAGAAGATTTCATTTTACAGCAAGCACGTAACTTTTTTGCCAAGAAGAAAACCATAATCTATAAAAGAGAACCCGGTTACTAGCTTCAAGTAGATTTTATCTTGCCGTACGTAGATATCTCACAAGCAGATTATTCCTCTTGCGCGCAGTATCCATTTTTCTCAGTGTATGAAAACAAAAATGACTCCCTCCACTTACCTAAGCTATGGCCATCAGGGTTGAAACCTCGCTCAGAAAAATTCCTGTGCTCTTCAACTCGTTCGTGCAGCACCTGCTCAGCCTTGCTGACATCGGGTTTGCCGCGTTGCTCGGTACCGCGGCCAAGGATACTGTCGATTGAGAAAGGATTCTTAGCGGTCTGAGAAGCGACGGGCCGCGTCGTTAGCGCACAGTCTACATAATCAGAAGAGTCCGAAGTCGAGGCATAGCCAGCGAGCTCAACGGTCGAGCATGCCGAGTCGTCTACGATCTCCACATCTCCCATTTCCGCCTGGGAGCTCTCTGGACTCGATGCCCACGATGATTCAAGCTCTTCTGACATCATCGTATTTGTTGTCACACTTTAGGTATCACGACTTCTATCTCATGTTTAAGTGCTAATGTTGTCTCGCAAACCCTAATCAATGATCTTAGGCATTGAAACTTGGCTATAATTTGAAATGGAAGAGGAAAGTTTGAATTAATTATAGGACTCAACGATTGACAAAAATTAGTATTATTGGTTGGCCATTTTCAAAAAGATCTAAAATCTCAATTATAAAATATTTTAGCGTTATTTATTTATTCCTTTCTAAGTTTTTATTTTAAGCAAAACACATTTAAAATGTTTATATCAATTCTATTTAAAGAGAAAATATTTACTTTATGATAAAACATACGCTTACTCATAGCTAATGAGTAAACAGAGTACTAGAATAGTAGAAAAAATTGGTAAAATTTTATTCTAATGATGTTAAAAACATTTTTAAACAATTTTAGAAAATTTTGATTATCGATACAAAGGATCCTCTCTGAATACCATTATATGTAGATATGAATTGAATGAAGATGAATTCAATTCATATCTAGCAAATTTTGGTTATAATCTTCAGTTTAACTACTTATTGAACATTTTATCTGTAATGTTTGTAAATTAGCCAGATTTTTCTACGAGCGTTTTTTATTGGTGAATTAAATAGATTTAAGTACTAATATTTTACATAACTTAGATTGAATGAGTTAAATTTTTTCCTGGTTCATTGCTATTTTGATTTTTGTTTCGATCAATATTTTGATTAATCGCACGAGTTTTCATGTGATATTGACTAGCGTCATTTAAAATGCAAAATAAAAACGATGAATTATTTTAGTTAAAATTCTTTTATCTGACATACCTTCTAGTAAAAGTACCACTACCAGTCGGTGGAAAAGTTCTTGTTTTATTCAGCTCACATTCCGTCAATACACTTCATGAATATAAGCACAAGTATTTTAATGATCAATCACTAAGAAATACTCAGCTTCTCTAAAAACTTCCAAACAATTCACAAACGGTCCAAGAAAACGCTTGACAAAAAAAGTCAAAATTGATACTTCCAGGCACAAAAAAGGTCCAGCTGACTATTTAACATCTGTCACAGGTCCATCACAGCAAAGACTCACGAAGAGTGACGGAAGCGAGGTGCGTTCGAAAAATCCTTTGGATCCAGGCCAGAAGCAGCATCCGCGGTTCGCTCCCACCCTGCGCCTGAACGAAGCGCCGCCTCTTGCTCCATAGTAGCGTTAAACACGCCTATTGCGTCTTTAGCTCATGATGCTGCGCGCGCGAACACTCGCACCTATAATGGTACGTATAAACGAGTGAACAGGTATACAGGCGGGTAAAAAGCTCGTCGGTTACTGTATTCGATATAGTTGAATAGTTAAAGACATTTTTAGATATAATAAAAATGTATTTAGTTTGGTAAAAGCCGGTATGGAGATATTTATACATTACGAATATTTGGTTGTGTAAAAATGAAGTACGGAAATCTTCTTTGTATTATCGGGATTATCATAATTTTTCGTTTTCTTGAGAATATCTTTAAATTTTAAGCATGTATAAATGACAATACCATCGGCATTCCCAGACAATTTCAGAGTTTCTAGTTTCATCGAAATTGAGATATTAATTTGTAAAGTTACGAATTTTAATATGATACTTATGACTGACCCTTTGACATAAAATATGTTCTCAGTTATAGCTTCTAAAGTTTTCTTGAGAAGTTAGAAAAAAAAAACTAATATGTTATTTGGGACAGCGATTGCATATAAGAATATCAGATAGTCTGGCCTTACCGTTCTCCAGATATACATCTTAAAAATCTATTCTCAATGTTTTTGTCTTTTTTCTGTATTTTTTCAAGTATAACATTTATTTAAAAGTTTTTGAAGTGTCGTGCAATTCGTGGTAGAGTGACAGCCTCAAATAATCAAATTATAAGTTCATTTTAAATAAAATTAACATTTGAACAGGATTGTATCATGATGACCCCGTCAAGGTAAAAGATCCAGTGACTACCCATAATGTGTATCAACGCATTCCTATAGATTGTGATTGGTTCAATTCGACTAGAAACTAGAGGAGGTCAAATACTTGATAAGCTATTACCACGTGTGATTATGTATCACTAAAATTCATAATATTTTATTATTATCCATGTATGCAGGTATACAAAATTATTGACATCAAACACAAGATAATAAATAATATATTATGCACCTATAAGGAAGAAAAACCGGCTCGGGAATCAATTTACATCAATTTTGGACTAGCCAACTTTTTCCCCGTGGTGCGTACACTATTTTATTTCTTATTCTCATCAAATTATATTATGATATGATATACGCTTTTAACAGGTTTGACGCACACATTTACGTACACTGGCATACCCACGCATACAAACAACACATATGTCTACGCATACATACACACGATGCGCTTTTCTGTCAGAGAAAACGCCTTGACCGTCGGGGACGTGGTAGAGTCTTCTAGAGCAATTTTCCACGAGTCTTTTCACATCTATCGGCATTGCGGCTGCTGTTATTGTTGTCCACGGTTGATAAATCGCCTTACGATAACTCGTCGCTTCTCCGTTTATTCTCACTTTTTTTCTCATTCTTTCTCCACACCCCTCTTTTCGAGCTACGTCCATTTTCTCTGTTACATTGTGATTTTTATTTCCGTTTTGTTGAAAAGATGCTTTTATTCTTTGGTGAAAGTACCGCTGTAAAGGTAAGGTCTTGTGTACACCCTTTATATATAATTTATTAGGCGTTGGAGAGGCGGATAACGAATTGCAAAGGCTGAATAAGAAACTCATTTATATTCTCTGTAAATAAGAAATATTTACCAATTTAATATTTTTTAACAACATTCTCTTGATATGTTTATATGATAAAGTTCAGATTTCCATGCGAAAATTGTCCTGTGCAACATCAACTTGTCCAATTTGCAATTAAGACTGAAATTAATATTGTAAATCAACTTCAAAATGTTGGACACAACCAGATTCAAGATAATGATGTATTTTTTGCAAGAATAATTTGGTCTAACTTATAGTTTATCTAATTAATTGAAAGTAGAAAATAGCTTAAGGAGTAAGGAAGTAAAAAGTTTTTTTTTTCAGCAGCGGTAGTATAAATTATTTTAATGTTACATAAATATCAGCAAGTGCATTAAAAATAGTACTTGAAATTTAGTAAAATGTTTATGTCTACTTTGACTATTGTTCCCCCGGTTGGAACATGATCTACCTACACAACGAAAGGAAATAAAGAAATACGAGTAGAAATACTTACTTAATTTTTACTAAAAGGTATTATTAATTACAATATGTTTAACGACTGTCGAACGGTAACTAACTAATATCAAACATCTGCTTCGCTACTCTTTATTTATTATTTTATAATACTGTGCTAAGATATAACCGACTACGGGTCAAAGGAAGAAGTCGCCATATCACCGGAGTGTCACAAAAGGCGCTATCTCAGTCCAGTGCTGAAAAATACGCTATACTACTTGCGCTGTGAAAAATATCTCAGCGGAGCATTACAAATGCCGTTATCGAAAAACTTACTGTCTGAGCCATACTTTTTTGTACTCAATTGTACGCTGGCATTTTAAGCAAAATTTCATACCAGTAATCTGAAAAGATCTAATTGTTTATAAGCAATATATACAGATAGTAGATTTAGCTTGATTCTACAGAAACTAAATTAATAAAATATTGCAAGAATAAAATAATTAATAAAATGTAAAACTATAAAGTATTTAAAAACTGTTCTTTATTATTCATTATTGTTTACTATCATCTAGTGAAATGGAAACTTCATCCCTATATTACCTAAAAATATTTCACTCACTTTGAGTTTTTTTTATTTCTTATTATGAAATACTATTATTATAAAAATTATTTTATGTCAGATTCTAGGCTCTACTAGATATTAGCATTTCACTAAATGGTGATGTGAATTGGGCATTTTATAATGAAAAATCAAAGTGTGAATAGAGTCACAAAGCATGCGTAAATAATGTCAGCTTAAAAATCAGTAAAAAAAGTATGTTTCAGGTAGAAGGTTTCTTACCACTCGGTCGAGACAGTAACCTTTATAGCGCTCCACTGAGATAACGGCTTCTTCAGCACCCGAGTAAGATAGCGCATTTTTTGGCGCTTCGGTGATATAGCCATTACTTCTTCCAACCCGGCGATTTTATGTACTAAAAAAATTCAATATGTATGTTGTATTTAAGTTTTATTACAAGAAAGAATGTTTTATCATTTTAACGTTTATAAAAGCAGATCTAGAAATTATAAGAATAGATTGAAATAAAGAATTTTTATGGTATAAATAGATTTTTTTTTATGTCACAAATAAATTAACGTTTGTTATCAGCCGGAATTGAGTTTACATATTTTTTCAATCGCAAATAACATCTTGTCTCAACCGGGATCGAAAAAGCTTTTTTTTAACTAAGTGTGCAAAGCTTTTTGTGCCAGTTTTCTTCACGCAAAGCATGGATTTTAGGTACTCTCAGCTGGACTGTACAAAGCATTTGCTGAATGTGCAAAGCATTTTCTGAGTGTGCAAAGCATTTACCGAGTGCGCAAAGCACTCTGCTTTGCACACACCTAGTGTAAGCGCTCGAGGTCTATATTTTACAAGAAAAAAACTAACACAAAACATCGAGCTTTGCTCACTCGGTTAAAAAATAATAGGATTCGATACGTGTGTGCAAAGCAGGTGCATCTAACACGGGTGACAGTTGTCACCCTCGCTTCGTTCGGGCGACGAATTATACCCGTGCTAGAAACCCCTGCTTTGCGCACATGTATTGAAAATATTTATTTCCACACTCCGTACGCTAAGTTCGATTTTGCGCACTCATACGCGTGCAAAATCGGTCTTTGCGCACGTTGTATGAAAAAATATTGTACGCAACACATGCGCTCAGGTTATCTCGACTTGTGTGGTTGCCCACCCCCGCCCTCGTCGAGATAATCTACTTCGCTCACCAGTTGCGTAATGTACTATTTTTTTCAACCCAAACGAAATAACGTTGATTTTCAGCTGATATACAGCCAATATCTTTTTTCAATTTATCAACTTTTTTCAACCAGGATTGATATAGCATGTTTCTTCAGTAGCTAGTGATACAGTAGTTTGTTCTTCTCAACTTGCTGATATGCTAAAGAAAAGCTGATATAAACTGCAATAGACATACATCTTCTTAAATATAAAATCTGAAGTAGGACTGACTAAATCATTATAGAAATATTTTCTGAAATAGCAAAATCTGATTTCACAGTAAGCATGGATCATGGTTTTTACTACTAGATCATCTGAATACTCCTTTTTTTCTTATGTAATTAATGGAAGTATTAAATACTTACTATAATACTTTTATTACTCTCATACATCTGGACATAGTCTGGTATAATAAAAATATGTAAATAGCTAAAAATAAATTCACAATTCTATTTTATAAAAAATAGCCATACCTATAACAAAAATTTGATATTGTATACAACAGTTAATTGAAAAAAATCATAAATTTAAATTAAATATTTATCAAATAAATGCTAATAACAATTGAAATTGCAATTATCGAAGAAAATGTAATTATTGTTATTATGTATGCTATAAATATAACGTGAAAATATTAGGAATCGTTGGTACATTTTTAGATTTCTTTATTCCCTATATAGAAATACCATACTTCGTATGTCTTAGTTAACACCAATAGCGCAAAAATATATTTTTTCTTTCCTAGATTTGCAGCCAAGGCACAGGTTATTGAAATACCTCTCTTTTTCTCTTTTTCTCACTTTCTCTTGCGCTCTTCCTCTTGCTTCCTCGCTCTCTCTCTCTCTCTCTCTCTCTCGCTCTTTCCATGTCTGTCTCTCTCTCTCTCTCGCTCTCTCTCGCTTCTTCCATCTGGCGTTTTCTTCACCAAGTAACCGCTATTTCATATTGTCAAGTGAACGCGCGAATTTCTGAGGTCGATCGGTCCAATGATTAATCATCCGACATCGCGATCCTCACCCCTCGCCAGCTATTGGCCTCGTTCGCTTGCGTATCCCATCTTGGCTCCACCCACCTTTGGTCCAAAAGTGGGGATGAACTGCTAGTCCGGTTTTCGGCTGCTGCACGCGACTGCCCAGCGCGTCTTGTGAAAAATCTTGTAGTACGGGATTATAGAGTATTAATGAACAGGATGAAGAAGTTTAATAAATACTTGCGCATTCAGCATTTAAAGTTGATAATGTTTTAACATTTGCTTAAAAAATTTTTAAAATTTATTTATTTACATTTTGTTATACAGTTGATATATTATTTTATTTTTAATCAGTCGGAATTAATTTATTTGAGGAAAAATAGAATTATTTTAAACTACACTTCACTATTAGTTATAATTTTAAAAAACCGGTATGGACCATGCTTTTCTAATGAATTTGACTAATTGAGTACAATAAAACTCCGTATTTTATTGTACAAAATAAAACCTTCAGTTATAATCTTACGTAAAAATATTTTGTTTTACCAATATGTTGCTAAAAAGATTAGCAATATATGGCTAACTCATAGTACAATATATTGTGACAATTTTCATATATGGCATACATATAGTTACAGTGCATAAGTTATAGATTGCTTATGTATTGTCAATTCAATGGTCAATGTATTACGCATATATTGTGTTCAAAAACGCCTGTTTATCAGTTTATAACTTAAGAAACTTAATTTATTTATTTTTTAGTGCATTATATGCGCGATACATCGGCCATTGAATCGTCAATACATCGCAAATCTATGGCTTATGCCTTCTGGCTATGTATACGTCATAAATGGGAAATGTATTGTTGATGAGCTAGTCATGTATTGCTAATTGTTTCAGTAATATATTTGCAATACAAAATATTTTTATGTGGGATAATTCAATTAAATAAAGACTATATCTAACGTATCACTTCAAGAGAACTAGCTACTGCGGTTAAACATTTAAACTTGTAGAGTTGTTCTTGACCATGACAGGATTGAATTCTTGACCACAAATTCAGGATTTTATTACACGAATTCTGGTCATTGTATTCATGCGAGTGTAAAGAGTGATTTTAAATTTACGCAAACTAAAATTTTTTGGAATTCTGAAATTAAAATTAAAATTAATTAAAATTAAAATTAAAATCTAAAATTCTAGTGATTAATTTCTTATTTACTTTTTTTTGCCATTTTGACTCTATATTTATTTTTTTTTAATTGAAAAAAAAAAACTAATATTTTCTACTGTTGATAGTCGAATTTTTTATTGGAACCTCAAAAAAGTCACTGAAAATTTAGATAACATATATTAGAATGTGTGTACAAATTTTTAAAATGATCCATCAAGAACTCATGCGCAGGAACAATTTTGAAGTTTGAACAATGTTTTGAGATAAATGCGGTTGAAATGCGGAGGGAACTATAGGAAGAGAAATGCAGCATTAATCTCGTCGTTATTTATTGGTTGCTGAAATGCATTTTTATACATATTTATTTACATTTTGAAATGTTGACAACTTATAGCCTAAAAATCATAATGTTTATATATAATTACATGAAAGAAAATGACAAAAAATAGTTATAGTTAAAAAATAAATAGTATACTTAAAAATCTTAAAATACTGAAATTTAGATTCCTAAGTTTATTTGTTATATGGGCTATAAAATCATTAGTGATTTTTTTTGTTTCAAATATTTTCGACAGTTTAAATAAAGGTTCAAATAATGCATTTTTACAAAAAAACGAGAATTGAATTTTTCAAAATTTATTACGAAATTCTGGGTATCGTCTCCCCTTAAAAGCTACAAAGTTACAACGAATTGTTGCTAATTTGAGCGACATATTTTTGCAAATACATTGTTGTATAACCTTGTAGATTTTAATAGTATTTTAATTTTCATATCGGTGACTCTCCCTGAAATCAAAGAACTAAATGAGATCTTTTAAATAAAAAATATTAAGTTTTTAATAATAGATTAACAAAATACACTATAATAATTTTTTCACTTTTCCATATAAACTCTTGCACAAATGATTAAAAAAGTTCTAGCGCTCAAACTACCTTACATTAATATAAGTTTAACGAATATAAAACGGAGTCGCAACTAAATAAATTAGATACGGTGTTTAAATGAAATTAATTGGTTAAGAATAATAATTCATGTGAAATTTCCAAATTCCATCGCGCTGTCGACAGCTTGATTTCCGACTCAAAAGGACGATAGCCGATATCCATTTTCTAGTAGAAATTAATAAGTTTCATTTCTGTTTTTTAATATAAAATAAATTATTTTTTAGTTAACAGAAATTAAATCTGGCCCTGTAAGTCAAGCCGCAATTATTGCATAGCTCCTATATGCTTAAATAAAAATTGTTCAAAGTATTTCAGATGCTCTTTCGTACAAAAAAGAACTAATACTTACTTGAGCTGAAGGATGTTACTAAATAAAAAAATAAAAAGTAAATCGGAGTTACGTAATAAATCAATCGTTGCACGTGTATACAGACGCGTAAAATTTTTCTCTTTGATAGCCTCGGTAGCCCCTCGCATGATTCATCTGCTCTTTCGTTCAGAGATTAGAGCTGTAAGAACTATGCACGCAGAGCCGATGAAACAGCCCTATAGCACCTTTAGCCACGCACGCGAACTCACCTTTTTGCGTCTCGCGATATTATGTTGGATTTTTCTCCTGTTCCCGCCACAGCTTCTCCCTCGCACTTGAACGTTACCTATAAGTGTACGTTATGCTTCTCTTGCGAGCTTTTACGGCGTTTTCGACGTTGCGTTTGTACCCATGAGATTAAAAAAAAACTGCGAGAATTCGTACATTTGCTAGAAAGTATTCTTTTCTCTTATAACGTTTTTGTTTTTTCATTACAATTTTATAATTTTATTAACTTTCGTAATTTATAACAGCTCTTACCAATAATTGCAATATAATATTTATTTGTTTGAATTAAATAAAACCATATTATTCTTTGATACAATTAATAAGTACTATTAATAAGTTAATAAACATAATCAGTATGCACAATATGATATTGGGTTTAAACACTACTTACAAATGATATTATTCATCTATGCACAATTATTGTCGCATTCCAAATATGCTTATAAAAAAAGTAATTTTACAAATATAAATGTAGTGCAGAATAAAATTGTTCACGACGTAAAGTACATAAAATTTAATTCGATTCCGAAAAACAGCAGAAAATATTACGGGAACGCATGGAAAGATATCATCACTTAATAAAAGTAATAATACGCATTAAAGCCGTAAGAGAATGAAGGTAAACTTGTGCATTTTCCCTCGCGTGACGAAATAGGTACTATCAATCAAATACCTAAGAAAAAGAGAGAACGTGTGAGAGAAATAACGAGAGTGAGAAGATACTCCGTGAGCTATTCGGAAAAAGGGCATTACATGCTAGAGGGGGGAGATGCGGATGATCGTCGATTTCTATTAATTGGTTTTCTCACTTAGCACGCTATTATGTAGCTGAAGTGTATTTATGGATAATTTTTTTGATAAAAATAGTCGGTTGCCTGTCGCGCTTCTAATTTCAGAATGGGGTTGTTTAATTTATTACGTATACATTTGAGTGCTCATGAAATCGTTTCAAGTGGTATGCTTCTATTTTACGTTTTAACATAGATATACTTCTCATCGCGTTAATCAAATCGTCGTTGGTTATAAAACTTTAATTTCGATTACAATTAACTATCAAAAATAATTAAAAAAAAACTAAGTTTCTTTGGTACTTGGTCGATTAACTAGTAGATCAAAGATTAAATATTTTTTTTTACATTTTTTTATTATTATTTATA
The DNA here is from genome assembly GCA_900490015.1 of Megastigmus stigmatizans. Classification (NCBI taxonomy): domain Eukaryota; kingdom Metazoa; phylum Arthropoda; class Insecta; order Hymenoptera; family Megastigmidae; genus Megastigmus; species Megastigmus stigmatizans. The sequence continues at coordinate 18,558 of UELV01180145.1, forward strand.
TTTGAATGTTTTGATTTAATCATTTTCAAAAAAGTAAAAAACATCTTTAAAAAGTATTAACTTTGCGTTCTATGAACGTTTCTGTTGATTATATATTTACAAAATAGTATTCACTAATAAAGAACACATTAAAAAATCATTAATAATAGATTGATACGTATAATCATTTCAAAAGTTTCACATTCCTTTTTATGTTTTGTAAAGTATCCTTTCCGTTTTGTTTGACCCAGCTGTTATTGGAATCGGAATAATGATATTTTGTTTGTCTTTACAATTTCACTACATATTTATTTGATAACAAGTTTCAATTGTAAACTCGGTTTTACTTAAATGAAATATAGATTAATTTTGACTAGAAAAATTCATTTTAAATATTGCCAATCCATTCAGCTTTATCTTTTACCTGTGTAACAATTAGGATTTCACCTAAGTGCAAGAAAAATCAAGAATTCGGATATTATCGATTAGCCATTCTGTGTACTTCTTAACTCGTCTAAAAGCAGAACCTCAAATATTTACTTATTCCCTGCTTGCTCTGCTAAAACAAGACTAGTCGGAGTACTCAACCATCCAATCGCTTTTGCAAACACTGAATATAAATTTACCCTGTGATGCTGCACTGGTACAGGAGAAATCGAACGCGATTTCGCCCCTCGTGGGGCGCAGGTGAGCTTATTCCCGAGAGGGCGCAAACAATGAAGCCCTATTTTACGGTTTATACAAGCTATGATGTCTAAAACATTCATAAGAGGCCAGTAAGTGGTTTTTAACGTTGGAAGTATTTAATCACGGGTGTCGCATTTCACACTTGAGATGAGGATAGAAGAATAAACAGATTCTCTTGTTGGTTTTTTCTTTGGATCTTTATCAATAGGTCTATGACAAGCTTTCAGTTCGTTAATATTAAACTTCAAGATTTTCCAGAGGTTAAGTTTGTCTTTTGTGGTCTGCGCGTAAGATTGACAAAGGTGCAGTAGGGCGGCGAAAATAATTTTAATTTATTAACATTGTGTTACACAAATTCTAGGAAACAATTACAAATATATAGTGTTGATAACATTTAAAAGTTTCATCTTTCAAATGCCGTCACTAGAATTGGCCTAGAAGTTGATTTCATTAAGTTATATTATATTTTTTTGAGAAAAAGGGCATGATTTTCTAATATTTTTTCAAAAACATAATATTTTAAGTTCGAGAAATAGTTTGTATGGATAGTTGTTAAACTGCTAAGGCTTAGCACAGAAACTTGTCCTGCAAAACCACTTTAGAATTTTTCCATTTCACTTATTAGAAGCTGTGATACCTATTGTAATTCCAAAACATCTGCCATTTTAAATTTTTGCAATACCTATAATATTTAACAAAACAAAAAAAATAACTCTAACCAAATTTTTTAAGCTTTAATTGTTTTTTAGCTTCCACAGAAAGCAAACTTTGTATCGTTGAAAAAAATTTCTTTCTAAAGATGATCAAAAACATTTATAACGCCATTAGGATAGAAATTAACGGTTTTCAAGCAAAACTTTTTTCGTATCTATGTATGTGCATGTATAGATTCTTCTATATCTCGAAAACGGATAATCCGATTATTAAATTTTAAAATTCACTTTACTTAATTTTTTATATGGGGTTGAAATAGTGTTTTTCATCACATAGCCGTAAGATTTCACGACTCGAGTGTTGATCGTCGCGCACACAAAGCCGTGAAATTTTACGGACGTTTCACGAACAATTTTTTTTATATCATAAACGTAAATCTTGTTTTTCGTACGATTTTTAGTTTACAAAATTCGATTTTACCTACAGTCCGTAATCAACATATTCAGTTTATTAACGTAAAATGGCGCATTTTAGAATTTTTTTTTATTTTACGGATTGGCTGTGTAATTGAATTTTACGGATCGGATATCAAAAGATAATTTTTAAAATTCATTAATATCTTTTGTTTTATCAGCGAATATGACTTTTAGATGTTAAAATTTTTATTTTTTTTATTGCAAGTTTAATATTAAAAAGAAAATTACAATGTGTTTGAAAGAACTCTCTACTTATTTATTTCAAACATGTCATTTATTAAAACTTAGGTTATACAATTTTTCAATATCTTCATCAATTCTAATCAGATATTTTCAGTTGTTAAATTATTATTTTATTATTATGAAAAATTTGATTTTCTGTGAAATTCGATAGCGAGAGTAAGCAGGGGAGGAAACTGGTTTAATTAATTTAAAATTTTAGATATAAATATAATTTTTGAACCTTGAGAGCCGTATATTTTTTACAAATATTTAGTTGAAGTACCATTTTTATAAGACACGTCACTACCCACATAGCAAGAAACGTTTATGAAATGTCGCAGAAACGAGATGTTTGAAACGAAGTAACGTTTCTAAAAATCTCCGGAAACGATTCTGTGACGAATCTGAAACGTTGAAATGTCCCTCTTCGTTTCTAAAGGAACCTTGGAGAAACGTATATGAAACTGTTGTAGAACCGTTACTAAAACGGTGCCCATAGAAATGTTTCAGATGAATCGTTTTTGCGACGTTTCCAGAACGTTTTACGGATTCCAGAAATAAAAAATTGCTAACGTACCTAAATCAAAGTTTCCGAGACGTTTCTGTAGGGTTTCAAAGTTATAATTCAACGAACTTTTCAACAACGTTTTCAGAAATCTTTCAGCGTAATAAAAGAAGTGAATTCACAAGAGCAAAGTATGTTTATGAATAAAGTGTCAAATTCAATTCTAAGCTTTCTATTCTTTATTGCAATTTCCATAATAACAATGCAACATTGTTAAACTTTTCTATAATTAATAAAGATATAATAAGGGATATAATATCATTAAATGACAAATATTATTTTATAAACAACTAGAAAAACTTTACGATTTATTGAATATGTAATCATTGGTCGCTTTCAGATCCATAAAAGCCAAATAAATAATTTAATAAACGTTTAAACGTTATATTGTAGAAACGAAGTGGTTTTGCCATTTTAATACATTTACATATGTATTGTAGCACAATAGGAAAAAAGTTAAAAGGTATTGTAAATACAACTAAGGGCGTCTAACCTCAAGAATAAGACAATGGTACGAAAATATGAAAAAAATTTATAGAATGCAAAAAGTTTTAAATACTAGACTTGTTTTACAAAATATTTTGAAAGTCCACTTTAAATTATAATTAAAAATCGAATTTTTAATACCAGAAATACTTTTCAACTTGAAAATACTATTGTTTAAATATTATTTAAATAGTATTGTTTACTTATAGTTCAATAAAATATTTATTTATATAAAAACATTTTTATATAACTCATTTTACTAAATTTAATAAAAACTAGTGAATAAGTCTAAGATTTGATATATGCATATTTTCACATCTGTCTTTTTCTTTGTATTTTGTGACCTTAGCTGCATTTTCAATACCTTTTAATTTTTTTATTCTTTCGATCTAATTAGCAGTATGTTTGATCCATTAAACGTATATATATATATACAGATTCCCTTACGTATTGTATGAGAAACCAAATAAAGATTTCTACAAACAATTGAGCATAATAATTGCAGAAATATGCAACACGCATTAGGAGTAAAGAATCATTAAGTTTAAAACTATTTTTATTAAAGATTAAAAACCGTTGTTTAAAGAAATGTTGGATAATTCGCAGTACTCGACATTAACTTTATATGTAATACTAGCTAGTATGTTTGCTAGGCTCGCAGCGTGAAATTATAATAATAGATTTATAATTTTTTGTAACGATGCGAGCGTATATTGTTCTATATATACATATATACCTACATACGTAGATTATCTGAGTGCACGTAATCAAGATGCTGAAGAAGTGCAAGTAGAGTACGGAAAACCTATGTATATATGTATATATATATATATATATGCGCATATGTGTATCTACATACATATATTGGTATACACACAAATAAATATACACAAATAAATTGTTTGAAATACATGTCAATTCTATTTTATTTTCAGATTCTTTAATTTTTACATCCTACAACATTTGCAATTTCACTTACGAGTACAAAAATTTAGCAGAGCAATTACTATACTTATACCCACATAGCACGATACGTTCGAGAAACGTTTCTAGAACGTTTCTTTGGAAACTTAGAAACGATTCTCCAGAAGTGGAAGAAACGTTTCAGAAACTTGTTGTAGAAACCTTGAAATATCCGCTTTTGGTGTCTCAGGAAACGCTTTAGAAACGTTTGTAAAATGTTTCTTATACGAATATGAATTATAAAGTTACTTTGGCAACGTTGCAGAAACGTTTCAAAAACGGTTCACGTGAAACCTTGAAATAAATGTGCTTAAATTATCCGGTGTTACTATCCGGATGATACGACCCATGGGCTTCGAGCCCTAAACTTTAAAATTTATTCGTCGATTTTAAAGGTTTTCTTTTCAAGGTTTCACGTGAATCCTAGTTGCTGCTCGCCTGCTGCCCTGTTAGAAATTTCACGAGCAAAATTAGTCTATTCACTAATAATTAATAGGATTTTTAATAAAACTTTTAGCTAATTTTTAGAGTAAATTTTCGCTAAAAATCGTGAAAAATTCAAATTATAAACTTGAAGCGATAGGCGCATGTGGCGCATGCGTCGGTTAAGCTTTACGTAAGGTTAGATTTAAGTTCGTGCCAGTTCGTGTTTTGATTTGAAATAAAAGTGTACGAAAAATGTCTGAAAAAAATAAAATTCGGTGCAAAGAATATAGACGACGAAAAAAACAGAAAACATTCGACGTTAAAAACAACATAGAATTGGTACAATTTGATGCAATAATTAGTGATGACGAGAAAAGTATGGTTATTATTGAAACTGCAGATTTGTTGTTCAGTGGTAAAAGTGAAACGAACTTGAGTGAAATTGATTCCTCTCAACTTCATCAACAATCCTCTTCTTTTGTCTGTGAATCTTGTATAAAGTTTGGTTGCCTAGTTATTAACATTGATGGCTTTTCACCCTTTAAGACAAACAAACTCACAGTTTGGCCCATATTGTCAAATTTATTCAGAAGAAAAAATATACGAACCATTCACGAAGCATCAATATATGCAGGATATGGGAAGCCAAAACGTGCTAATGATATTTCAAGTGATTTTGTAAAGGAACTTAATGATCTACAAGCAAATGGAGTTAGTGTCAATAATAAACTCATTCAAGTTGAAATAAAGTTTTTTGAGTGTGATACACCAGCCAGGACCTTTTTAAAATCTGTTGTTGGACACGTAGCTTTCAAAGGTTGTGAGCGATGCAAAGTTTTTGGTGGAAAAGTTGACAATGTGATTGTGTTTTTAAATCCAAAAGCAGAAGAAAAAACTGACGGGGAGTTTAGAAATTTTGCAGACCCTGATTACCAGACCGGTGCATCACTGCTAACCAGACTGGAACCAAAAGTTGACATTATCAAGATATTTGTACCAGATCCTATGCATTTATTGTACTTAGGTTGTTCAAAAAGAATTCTAGAATTTTTACTGTCACCTTCAACGAAAAAAGTAAGATTTTCTGCAAAATTAAAAACTGAATTAGACAATATTGCAAAACAAATTTTGAATGATATCCCACAAGAATTCCCAAGAAAAATGCGACCTACTTCTGACTGTGTCCTTTACTAATATATGTTTAGATTGTCCTTTACTAATATATGTTTTTTCAGGTTTAAATGTAAGTTTATTTCAGATTCTGCGGGGGTGATTATAAACAAGGGCAATCTATTTGCCCATTAATATTGATTAGACTGTAAGACCAATAGAAAAATCTTTGTCAGTTTATAGTAGAGTTCAGTCGACATAAGTAATATTTCTTAATGTTTAATAATTATTTATTAAATGTTATTAAATAAAATATATTATAACTTAATTATATATTAAAAGATATTGAATAAAGTATTTACTAACCTATATTACATATTATATACATGTATATTACTACTTATATATTACTAACTAATATTTACTATTTACTTTCGCGGTAAATTAGTCATTTTTATCAGCAGAATCATGCCGTTTTTCGGATATTATTAGCTATAAATTAGGCTAAAAAATCGCGAATTGTTAAAAAGTTCACGATTTATTCGCGATAAAATCGTGAAAATTTCTAACAGGGTAAGCTGAAAATGTATTCTTATGCCGCTTGGAATGATTTTGTAAGTATCTAATTTCATTACATTTACAAACAATTATCTGCGAGGCGCATGTATAGCGGAAAATTTTCATACCTATGTTTCTGAAAATACTTTATTCAAAAAGTGCATTGGCTAAACTTGTAATCCTGAGGATAGCCCCTGTCGAATAAGATTATTTGATTTAAAGATTTAATTTGTAGGATAGCTATATCTTTTCGATAAAATTTAAAAGTGACTTATTTCAGTAACTAAATTTAAAACTAAGTGACTGCTCCACTTCCAAGCCTTATCGAATAATTTTGAAAGTACCTACTTTGTTTCAAGAAGAGCATGCAGCTCACATTGCAGCAAGAGAGCCACGTGCAGCTGAGAATTTCTATAGCTTTTTGAATGTTTTCGAAAATATTTTAATATCGAAACGGGATTAATGGTAAATTTCGATACTAGTACGATAAAGTGATCTAATTCGCTCGTATGCAAACGTTCATACATCGGTGGAATCTATTTCTCACTCATGTATCGAACCATGTTTTATGACACAACTTGTGAGAAGCTCAATTGAACGTAAGCGTCTTTTTTGACCTCACAAGATTATTGATAGTAATTTAATTTTTAATATTCAGCTGTTATACAC
>UELV01180146.1:0-27181 GCA_900490015.1 Megastigmus stigmatizans
TTACAAAAAATAGCAAAAAAAATTGAACTTTATTTACCTTTGGTAAACAGATTGATGTTGCTGAGAAGCGTTGTTACCCAGAGTTGAATTTTGCGTTGCTAATGCAAGCTTTTGCTGCCTCTGTTGCAGCATTTGACGTCCGAAAATACCATATCCAAAGCCGTAAATTTCGTCTTCTTCCTTGTCGCTTAAGCAACTCGAAGGCTGGAACATCAAAACAAATTCAGTTATTTCAATTTGTCAACTTTAAAGAAGTTCATTTAAAAAAGTAGTGCCTCAATCTTAAGCCATAGATCAATTTTTAAAACCGATATTTCAGGTGTAAGTAAATGAATAAAATATTGTGCCGTTGTAGACTCAATCCTGAATTATTTAAGTATAAACAGCATTATTTTTTCAGAATACAGTCGAGAGCATACGCGGCGGTGAGCAGACATCTATATAGAAGTCTGCAACTGCTTTATCCTTCCGTAATAACCTTGAGACACGTGCGGCAATAAAACAATACAAAGTAGTAGCGGAAGATTAGGCGCATATATATAGGTAAACGAGTTAGCGGTAAGGCAAATGTTCCTATTTCGTAGAATTACGTTAAAATTGCTCATAAAAAATTGACAGACATTTCATTTATTTCTCGAAAGAAACGGCCTCAGAAATGATAGGCTGAAATGGCAACTTTTATTTCTAATATTCTTCAAAACACATTCTTATTGAAACACAAGTTGAAAAAACCGCGCTCATGCCAAAGACAGGTAAATGCACAGTTTTTTGAAGAGAAAAAAAAGCTTAACAGCTATTGCCTTTGCATATTAACTCTGATAATATTATCGATGCAGACCCAATAAATAATGGCAGATTACATATTTTAATGGGTCCAGGTTAGTTTAGTAAGTAGATAATAATAGTTTACCGAGTATTTTCCAGGAACATAAATAGGCTGCAAATGGCTGGTAGTGAGTGGAGTGTTGGGCATTCTCGGAGAAATATTAGTTTCACGGCGTCGTAGTTCCTCAAGCGGCTCGAGTACATCACCATAATGTGTTCTCAAGAGATCTGCGTACCGCGATGCTAGTCCCTCTAAATATCCACGTTCGCCTTCCTAATATAATATATTCCATTTAGAATTTTTCCATCAAGAAATTCGATAAAATATAGAATGCTGAATTTGCATGATTTGCACGGGCTGATTTCTATATTGCATACCATTTCTCAAATTATGCATTGCGAACAGTTTGAAATAGTTTGAAAATAATCGAGTTCATGTAAAGTCTGTGTGAAAAATATTGTTATCGTTGTGTAGCGGTACATTGATATGAAGAATGCAGCCGAGTGTGTAGTTCTGTGCGTTGTTTTTTTATGATTATCTGTGCGCAAGGTTCTTTATAACCGCGTTATATCCGTTATTTATTCAATAAATATGCGAGAATGGGTATTTCAAATTGCAAAGCTATTTTCATAAGGATTGGAAATTTAATGAAATTGTCTGTTATTCAGTTACACCCTGTCATAGACGTTTAACAATGTACAATTAAAAGCGGCCATCGCACTGTTCGTGTTATATAGGACTCTTTCAAGCTTGTTTTTTAATTTTAATTAATTTACATAATTAGTTTTGGAGTGATGTTAAATGCCAAAAGAATAATACAAAACATGAGGCTGTTGGTAGCATAATTATTTGAAAATAAATTTAATGTTTTCACTTAAAATCCTTATTTTGATGCAAGGTTTAGGATAGTTTCTTATGTGTCATTGTAAGCAATTGAATAAAAACAGAATTTTTTTTTCAATCAAACTGTTAAAAGGATTGTTTGATTAACATGTTTAATTTTTTATTGGTACATCACATTGTCTGTTATGATTTTTTTATAATTAAAAAAAAAGTTTTACTTCCTTCAGTTTGCTTCAACTTTTTAGAAATAATTCTGAATGTATATTACAAATGAAAAAGCTCTGCCAGACATTTTTTAAACATTTAATAAAAAAAATAAATACAAACAATTGGATTAATAGCATTTTGGAATTCAGGCTAACTAATTGGCAAAATATATCTCTCTGTTTTAAGCTAAAAGTTATATAGATGCCTTTACAATATATATGGTATGAGGATGATATTATTCACTAAAAAGTCAAGTCAGTATTTATTTACTTTAAACTACAAAAAATTAGATATTAGATTAAAAGTTAATGTTGAAATTATTGAACTAAAAGTTTTAAAAAGATTACAAAAATTTAAATAATTTATAATTATATGTTCTACTCTATCAAAAATTAAACTACAATCGAACTAACACTTATGAACCCAATAGCTTTTTAATTTAAAACACAAAATATAAAATACTATTCCCATAGTACATATTGTAAGCTATCGAAAGACAATTCTCCACCAAGCATATATTTATGGTGAATTTTTCAATATTATACATTTTTGATGCTGTTATACATGCAGTCATTAAAATAATAAGATTTATAACAGTATAATAACAGTAGTTTGAAAAAGATCATTTTATAATGAACATGCGAACAAATATGAGTTTCAAGTCGCATAATTCAAGTATAACAGTATAATCACAATTTCATGAGCATTTTAATTTATTATAAATATACTGTATTTTTAATTTGTTGTACTTATGTACAATGCAAATGTCAGTCATGCAAACAATTGCAAGTGAGACATGATAAAAAAAAGAAAAGTAAAAAGAGATCAAAAAGCTATAAGTATTCGCTAGACTGCAACGCTGCAAAGTTCTAATCCATTAGCAACTACTCAGCAGAGAGATGTATTCAGGTGAAAGACAAAAATATTTGCCAGAGGAGGTGTGTAACAGAGCACTTTTCCCCATTGTATTCCATATAATAGAAAGAAAGATGGAATAGAATAGCGAGGGGGAGGGGGTAGGTAGCGCGGGTGACGGGGGGAGAGGGTGCAGGCTGGAATGGGGATGTAGGAAGCGAGAGAGCGGGATAAGGAGACAGACAGAGACGTGATGGTGGCGGCAAAAAGTGGCGAATAGTATCGATTCAGCATTGAATGTAGAATGTTGCAGGTTGCAGCAGCAGCAGCAGCGACGGCGGCAGCTGCAAACACTAGGCACTAGGCACATGAAATAAGGGAGAGAGAGAGAGAGAGAGAGATAGAGAAGCTACTCACCGGTGTGGTGTAGGGTTGACAGGCAAGTCGAATGCCGTCGGTGCGCAGCTTCTCCTGCAGCAGTAAACGCAGCTGCATCCTAGGTATGCGGACCAGCTCGGCTTTGCCCTCCTCGTACTCGTCCAAGAACTTGGTCGGCTGGGGTTGGTGCGGTTTAATGAGAGTCGTCGGCTGCAGGGGCGAGTCCAGGTCATGCTTGCCGAGCTGGAGGGTATTAGACTGCTGCTGCTGCTGCTGCTGCTGTTGCTGTTGTTGCTGTTGTTGCTGTTGTTGCTGTTGCTGTAGCTGCGGTTGCGGCTGGGGCTGAGGCTGGGGCTGGGGCTGTTGCAGGGCCCCAGTTCCGACCTCCTTGTCGCTTATTATGCTCGTATCGTCGCAGAGGCAGGCGCTGCTCTCCTCGAGCGTAAAGTAAACGCTGGCTGCTCCCTCCTCGCGCAGCCTCTTCACCGACTGGAGCAGTCTGAGCCGATGGCTCTGCTTGAACACGCCTATGGCGTCGAGGTCCGGCTGGCTGATCTGCTTGCAAATCTCTAGGTCGTCGTAGCCGTTGTCGATGAAGGACTCGGCGTACTCGCCGAGGTGCAGCGAGTGCAGCCACTCGACCACGATGTTGCTCGCTATGGTCATTGCTTTTCAGGGGCGCGGGTGCTGCCGGCGCATCTTCACGGGCTGCAGGCTTGACCTTGGCCGCCGCCGTTGCGGCTACCGTAGCTGCCGCTACACTCGTCGCCTTGTCACTCGCCCTGATGGCACTCGCTACCGCTGCCGCTGCTGCTGCAGCAGCCACTCGCCTCCCGGCCGATCGAGAGCAGCGACTCGCGACCACTCATCCACCCACACAGCCACACGCGCATTCGATCACACTCGTAGCAGCACGCAAACTGTACGGAACTGACGGAACTTGGCCGAGTACTGCACCACCTCCTCGCCACCGAGTCTTCTCAATCGGGCCTTTCTGTATGCGGACCTCGAGGACGCCCGGAGCATTATAGCGACGGCCGAGACTCACTCGCTCGCTCGCTCTCTCTTTCTCTCTCTCCGACCTGTTCCGCTGCCGCCGCTGCTGCTGGTGTTCTGGTCCTGTGGTCGGCGACGCCAGCAAGCGCTCGAGACTCGAGCACACGAGCCACTATTGCACGCGCGTCCCGCACACTCTCCCTCTCACTCCCTCTTTCTCTCTTCTTCTCCGCTCTCTGTCTCTCTGCGTACGGCTGTGCACGCAGAGACTCGCAGCAGCACACCCGGACACACCGCGGGCTGCCCCTCTCGGCTCGGGCCTCGGCTCTCTCGACCAACACCACGACGCTATATAGCAGCTCGCAGTCTCGCACTAGACATTTACTTCGCGCTCAGTGAGAGCCGAGAGTTCAGGACTCGCGCACAATCACACTCTCCAGTCTCCACGGATAGACGGCTAGACGTAGACGTAAACCATCAAAATAAAACCACGCAAGAGAGAAAGAGAGAGAGAGAGAGAGAGAGAGAGAGAGAGAGACAGGAAACGGGATGGGAAAAAGAAGGACTCTGCAGTACTTTACTTGGGACTGCTTTCCCGGAATCCCCGTCAGGGGGCATCGAGTCGCGCTTTCGAGCAAATCTCGCGTTCCGCCGCCGACTGTACAGTTCACTGCACCGTGGATGGATTCCTACTTTCTAAAGGGCCGTCCCTAGTGTGTAGGGTCGTATCTACAAAAGTATAATATATAGGTACAGTCATACAGTGTTCCTATGCTGTGCGTGTGCTCTATACCAGTGTATAGAGATTGGTTTCTACAGTGCGGACCGCAAAGTTAGTTCGAAGAGATGAGAAAAATATTGTCTATCTATTTATATGAAGAACGGATGTATAAGGAGTTGCGCAGGATACAATAAATAATAGTTCTACCTTGCATGTATAAATATGGTAAGCGAATTTATTCTTTTAATATATAAGTATATATCGATTTCCTGTAACGGTTTCCGTTGTGTGCGGTCCATACAGATTATAGGCGATCGACTAGGGACCCCATGCACGCTTTAAACAAGCGCAGGAAACTTTGCAGACACGGCCTGGACGCACTGACCAGTGGGCAGTGATGCGGTACGAGACATAATTAACTTGTGGACGGACCGACAGTGCAGTAGATTATATACATAAAATGACGTAAAAGGAGTTTATTCTGCAAGTGCCGTAACTGCCGTAAGTAATATTATATATCAGCTTTTTTTTCGATACCATACAATTATTTTATTGATTTATTCATTCATTGAAACAGTTAGTTTTATATAAATGTAAATGCGGGCGCGTATCTCATCAATTAATTATAAGGCTACGCACGAACTTATAAGCTTAAGTGCGATGTCTTTGATCTTCCGCTACCACCTATTAACATTTTTGCAATACCTTAATTGTATTTTTTAATTTATACGTGTAAATAATTAGCTTGTAAAACAGAGAATAATATCGCACGTTGTAGAATAAGGCAAACTAAAAATTTATTATTTGATTTGAATTTTCAGTTGCACGCTCGTTTAGAAATACGACCATGTTAGTATTAACAATTAACAATATAGGTAGTTGCACATTCAAACACTGGACAGTATCCATTAGGCATGGGACATAAACAAGTCCTTAGCACGATTACGTACAAGTCCCAAGTTTTTATTATTATAACTCTAGACAAAGAAATGTTGTAAGAGTCCTTGTCTCATCATCTCTCCTTAAATATAATAGCTTGAACTTCCAACACGCATTGAATTTCCGTTTGTGAACACTTGCTTAAACGGAAATAACCTTTCGCTCATTGAAAATATAATCACGTATACAACTCTTGTATCATCGAACCTAAAGTACAGAATTAGCTTTGCACTCGGCAAAAAACCGTAAAGTAAATTTGAAAAATGGTTCTTCAATTGTCAGAAAGTATAATAAATTTTATTAAAAATCGTGATTTTTGTGTTGAAATTTGATAAAAGCGAATTTGAACTATACATGTAGAAAATTATCATCTTAAAAGATATGTACATACTTAAGTCCAGTTATATACATTTAAATTTCGTTTCATTTTGCATGATACGCTCCAATTTTGAATCGTACTTAATGATCGTTCCAAAACTCATATTATACACACGAACAATACACCGTATCTCCATCGAAGGTGCGTTAGGGTACCTGACGAAATGATAAGAGTCTTATCGGACTGCGCTTCCAGGTCCTTATCGGGGTTGTAACGGTGTGGTGCTTATAGAGCTACGTCTTGTAGTTACTTAAGTACTGACTCCCTGTTCGACGTCTTACCATCAAAACGTAGAGATTCATTTTATTATGTAATTGTTTTGATTTATTATATTAATCCATTTATAGTCAACTAATTTACATGTTATGTTTTGAAAAGCGTTACGTTATATTGCACCGGCTAGATCGCTGCTTTCTATCTTTAAATTTACCGCTGCGTTTTTGCCGAGATATTTAATAAAATTTCAGTTAATTGCATTTATATTCATAAGCGTATATTTTTAATTAGTAATTAAATCGAGTGCATGTTTAAGATTTAGATCAGTAGTAAGTTTCATTCGATTATACGGGCAGTAAAAGCGGAGTAAAAGTGATCGTTCGTTTTAAACTTTTTCTTCACCATGTACTCAGCTATTATTTGGAATGACATGTTTATATAATAAGAAAGAACCTTTTAAATTCATACTGTCACAGATCATCAAATACATCTCCATTGTTTCATATTTGGGCTTGTCCAAAGTGTTACTTGTCAACTATACCTCATATTATAGAAAAGTCATTTCAGTCCGGAGAATGCGACTTGAGAAAATTCATAGTTCGCTCAAACGCTCCCTACCACTCTATTGTACGTGCGCCTTCAACGGAAAGCAACGGCATTCACAAACAGAAAATCAAGAGGCTTAAATACGCGAGCGTACATTACATGACGAGACTGCGAGTCAATCGGAACTTCCGCACCTGATGCGAGTGTCAGTCGCCTGCAGAGTGCTTTAACTCTTCGCTGTACACATACATGAGCGTCAAGAATGCTAGTTTTTGGGTATGTAACAAAACTCATTTCATCTATACATAGATGCCTATAAGTCTCTTTTTAAAGCTATGACAATGATAACGATTGTTGTTATTATTATTATTAACACTGCGATTATCATCGTTAATCCCTGACTCTTTTTATACTTTTATTTTGATTCACAGATACAATAACATTGGATTATGTGCAAAAATGGTGCTTATGTCTGAACTAATTTGTTCCAAACCAAAAAGGGAGATCTGTCTAAGATAAATCATTAAGATTCCTGTGCATAACGAGTTTCGGTATGTAAAAGCAAAGTATTATAGAATGGAAAGCGAGAGAGAAAGAATGAAAGTGAGATGTAGAGAGACAGATTAATCTTATTTGTAAACAATTTCTATATATAAATTGCACACAGTCAATAATAAGATGCATTACAGAGAAGAAAAAACGAGAGAATGAGATAACGTAAGCGAGGCACGGAGTGAGAGAGAGAGAGAGAGAGAGAGAGAGAGAGAGAGAGAGAGAGAATGTGTGTGTGCGAGTGCAGAGAGAGAGAGAGAGAGAGATAGAGAAAGAGGGAGAGAGAATAAGAGACACTTAGCTGCTCAGCTGAAAGGCAATGATGCTTCACTGAATGAAACAGTAGGCGATTTTATGGCTTATGTTGCAAGATACGATCATTCGAGAAACACACCCACGATATTCTTTATTAGCGCAATATGCCTATGACTTATATAATTTTAAAGCGAACGCAAGCGTATTTCATTAACTTATGCATCCTAAATTGATTTACAGACTTTGCCATGATGGTTTACCGAAATGATCCTCAAATAGAGAATTCGGATGATACTTCTAAGCTGTTGCAAATGTCATCATTGCCTTCGAATGGAAGTTACTATAGAAAGCCGAAAAAGGAGTCATCGCCAGATAGAAATTATAACAGGCTCGTAGAAGAAAGGAAACTCGCTCGACAGCATAATGGCATTGAAAACGGCAGGAAAATTATTTTGAGCTCTAGTGCCAGGCAAAAAAGTGAAAACGCACCAATCTACAAACATGAAAACACGAGACACGCTCAACAAAATATATACGCTTCCCGTGATGCATTGCAACATAACAAGCCTTTGCAGAAATCAGATATGCACAGATCGACGAATAAATTAGGACAAAAACCGACTCACTACAGTTTACTCGCAGATTTGAAAGATCTAGAAAGTTTGAGGATAAAATCATCGGTGGATTCATTAAAAGTTCACGATACGTTGAATCAGACGATAATAGGAACCAAAGAAAAAGATAAATATGAAAATAAAGAAGAAAGGGCAGTCGAGGAAAGCACAGAAGGGAGACCACAGGCTCCAGTCAGAAGAAGAAGAAGGAGTAAGCGCAGAAAATCGGAAACGGAGGAATATCAAGAAAGAAATGGAAATCAATCCACGACTGGAATTTCAACTTTTTCCGATGTACTTGCTGATATGGTTAAAGAATCTGAGCAGCAGCTGCAGGAGTTGGAGGCAGATAAATATAATAGAAATAAATCAAAAACTGATTACTTAATACCGACAAATTTAAACAACGGGAAAAAAGATTCTGGTAAGTTTGTTCTTTTTTTTATGTACAAATACAAATAATAGGTATTTGAATACAAGTTCTAAAAAGATTTTAGTACAGATTTATTGTAGTACTACTGATGCTATAGAAAAATTAATGCAGAAAATAATATTTAAATTAATTTTATCAATTTTTTTAAGTTTTCCGTGTGGAATTATGTTCATCTTTTCCGTACAATTTTCTGTTACATAAAAATACGATAATAATCTTACAGCGATGTCATCAGTATCTGTCATATTTTTTTAGTACGTGTCAAAGTATATTTCGAAAGAGCCTTGAAAGGACGAATATAAAAAATTACTAATAATTTCATTACACTGTATAATACCGAATTCAAGGATTAAAATCTAAAAACCTTATTAAGATTTCTAAATACATTGACTTATTATATCGTCATACTTAATATATCGTAAATATATTTTTACGATTTATTATAATACTGTTCGCAAAATTTATTTCAATGTTGATGCAGGCGTATATAGGTATGATTGGCCTTTTAAATTATCACTATTATAGTAATAGAGTAGAGCGAGACATACATGGTGCTTATCGAGGTAAGAGCGAACGAAATTAAAATAAAGTGAAAGTAAATGGAAAACCTTTAATTTTTAGAAGTATTTGACCTCTCTTTGTACGCGGAGCGAGAACAAATAATCTCTACTTTAAAAGATAGGGATTTTGTAATACATTATAGGGTTGATAGTTTTTTAAAGAAGGGAGTAAATAATTAATCGATTGTATGTGAACCATAATGCAATTTATCAGAACACAAAAATTGTGCTGTACAAATGAGAAAAACGAATTGTTTAATATGAAAATAATTATTAAAAAAAGATGTTAATAAAAACTATACCTTGTCCTTGTCACAGCAAGTAACTGACTACTGCCGCATTTTTTTCCTATCTGCAATAAATTACGTACAATCGATTAATTGTTTACTTTTTTTTTAAAGAACTCTATAATGTTAGACATTTACGGCAGTATTTTAAAGATTGATCGACCTTTATTAATTTACCTAATTCTTTATATTTACTTTTTTCTTTTAAAAACTTTTAAGTTCCACGTGAATGTATTAGTTTAAAGACATTGTAAAATAAAATCGAAATATTATATAATTTTACCAATTTATTTTGATCGCTCTGTAGTTGTATTGCGGCGCAAGGCAATTCGAACTGTGTTAAATAAATCAGTTGCATTGAACAATAACTTCTTATAATCTATTTGACAAATGTTTGATTTTTAACATCGACAAATCAAGTATGCAGTCGGGAAAGTATAAAGAAAAATAAATACCGCCATTATTGGTAACTATTAATTACTTGTAACTATATATTCTTAGATCGTGTCCTTTATAGACTCGTATGCTTTTCCCCTTTGCAAACGAATTCGGGATTAATAAAGTAAAAAAAGGAATGAATTATATCATAAAAAGGTTGTGAACCACTGAAAACACATAGCTATACACAAGAGAGTAAAAGGTCAACGCTACAAAACTTCGCGGTCGAGTTCTAAAGTGGTTGCAAGAAGCACAGCGCAGCGCTCTTTGCCGTAGTAGTAGTCATTTCGTGTGCGAGCGGAAAGAGCCAGCGAGCAATTCTTACAATAGAATCCTAAACCGTATGTGTAGGGTACTCTCTTATGTATATCGTATAATTGAGTCGAGCGCGGGGTTCGGTAGTGTGACTGGTTGAATCAGACTTGCATGACGCGTCGAATCGTGGAGGAAAAGTAGCATATAGTCCGCGCAGTATATATCGGGCAGACCGTCGCCGAGCACTGCAGCGCATCAGCACGACAATCGATAATGATCGCTTTCTACGTGGGATTCATTTACGTTTACATCGAACTTTTGAGATTTGAGATTCAACTGTTTATACACACCCAGGACTATAAACTTTCCAAATTTTGTCTCTGATAATACGTGTGTATGCGTGCGTGTGTCGTCGCGCGTCGTATTTATCGTGCGGCGTTTGAGCGCAACAGTGAGTGCGAAGCTGTTATAGAGTGCGCGGCTTAAAACGATGGAATACCATATTTCATTTTTTACTTTGCGAGCAATATAGTTAACAAAAAGTTGAGCGCGCGATGGAGCATAGCGCCGAGTTGATTGCTCGATCCGATATCGACTGCTCAATTTAATATTTGAATTGTTTTTTTCTTTTTTCTATTTTAAAGTTCTCTTTTACTATGATGTTTGCAGACTATAATTCGTGGAACAAGAATTTAAGTCAGAGATGGAGAAAACTGAGTCGGTCAAGTATTATAAAGCAGTGCTCAAATGCGGTGCGCATCGTCAGTTCGACACCAGTCAGCAGAGAAGTATCACCAGCACCGTCCGCGGGTCCAGTGCAGGCCACACCTCACAAGCAGACACTCCAGAGCTCCTCGTTAAGGCTTCCCAGTAGGTGACACGAATCTACAAAATTCATTACTCTGCGCAATAATCTCGCCGATTAACGATCGTGAAACGCAATTTACAGGTACAGGCAAGGCTATCACCGACATCCACAATGCACTGCGCACCAAGTTCAGTAAAATTAATGCCGGGATTCGTAGACGAAAGACACTCAGCTCCATGGATCAGACCTCGAACTTTTACGTGCCCAGTCCGATGACCTCATCCAATGAAAGTTTGACCTACAGAATACCACGAATAAGCATAACGAATCTCCGCCGTCAAAGAAGTCAATCGGACGTGCAGAGGGAGAAGTCGAGCTACTTGGATGTCGCTCATGATAGTAACGCGACGATTCGGCCTTCCAGAAAACCAACCACCAGTCAAAGTGTATTCAATATACTCGATCTTTCGATTGCCGAGTCGAAGCCCTGGAAAGGGACGCACGAGAGAGTCGAAGAATTAAATTCGGATTACGATCTAGATGAGAGAAACGAGCTGAACTTTTGCACTTTACCCAGGCCTGGCAATAAAGCTAACTCTTTTAGCATTTTGAGCGTTAAATTTTTCAAAGGCCCTGGATGCAAAGGATTAGGTTTTAGCATTGTTGGAGGTACCGATAGTCCGCGCGGAAATATGGGAATTTATGTGAAGACTATCTTTCCGAATGGGCAGGCTTCCGAACAAGGCACCATCAAAGAAGGTATTATTATCATTAATTGCATGCTTAATTGCTATAGGTAATTTATACAAACTGTTATATATTTTATTTCTGATGTATTTGATGATCATGCAATACACCAGATCATAATATACTCGTTATACATAAACGATTCTGATGCTCTGTGGGTTAATATCGCAATCGATAACCATATAACATTATTATTGTCTCTATTGAGTCCCATTATAATAAATTTCAGGAGATGAAATTTTGGCAATCAATTCAAGACCATTACATGGATTGACGCACGCGCAAGCAATATCGGAATTCAAAGCTGTGAAATCGGGCGACGTGGTACTTCATATTGGACGACGCATCCATGGTGATAAACGTAAACGGAAATCTGTAGCTTCATCAACGAGTGCTCCAGAGCAGGCCCTCAGTGCTGTAGTGAATTCTCATTACACCATTAATGAGGGCCACTAGTGATTCGCGGACAAAGAGTCAAAACTTGTTAAATGAAAAATTGATTTTCGCTATTTATATATATTTTATAAAGTCAAATTTTAAATTTAGTAGATTCTATTTCGTCAAAAATAATGAGACTAAATAGTCCCTATATTATAAATAGGATTAGGCATATTGCTACCAAATCTGCACAAAAAGGCGAAACTATTGTCATTATTGAGTTGCTACTAATGTCAAAAAAGAACGTTAGTAAACAATTGGTACTACTTATAGCTTCATTAAATTTAATTATTTCTTATAATATATCAAAGAATACTGAATATATATTAAAAATACTAGTTCATGACATTAATATTTCACAAAATATTTTTTAAACAATAATTGTTACAAATACATATCTATGTTTTAATACAAAATATAAGGGAGGTTACTTAAATTTAAAATTTAAAATACCTTTTTCTATGTTTACCAGTGAAAAGTTCACTTTCTAAACTGTTAACCGAAAAATTAGTCATAAAAATGTGTACATATTATGGAAAAACAGTTTTAGTCGATAAAAATGTTATTTATCGCTTGTGCTAATCATTAACACCAAATAAACTCGATCTCTGTATCTCTATAAAACAATATTTTAATTTTTAATTTTTTTGACTTGTCAAGTGTTACAGAAATCTGATGAAAAAGTTTACAGCTAACATTAAAATAGAGGTTAAATGTATTTTATTTTGAATCCTATAACCTTTAAATAAAGTAAAAGATTAAAACATTGTTTTATATGGATCAAGTTCAATTATTATAAATATTTTTAAGTGTGTTATAAGTTTCAAGTTTGTTGTAATGAATTTAGTTAAAGGCACGTAGAGAATGTGGTGCGCGATGTTGAATAACCAAATTTTGTTAACAACAATAAAACAAATCACAATTTCGAATATTGAGATTGTTAAATTTTTATAAAAAGCTTTAAAAAGGGAAAAATTAAATTAATGAAGCATTCGATTTTACCCTTCTGATACTGTGAATAAAAACTTCGTTCAATTAATTGTGAAACTTAGCACTATTTCTTTACTTACAATTAGCGAATGATCAAGTAAATTGTTAGTAATTTACATTCAATCCTACTGACCATGAAATATCATTAAATTAAAATATTTATAATTATTTTCTTAATACTTTCAATTTTATAAAATCACTATTAACACGCATTTATTTTATGTGTAATTGAATATCTGCTAAATAAAAAATATGTGTTTGTATTATTTTTGATTTTAGTAAACTAACGAGCATAAAATATTTTTAGTAGATATTAAAAATTTAAACAAAAAAGGATAAAAAAAGTGTTTTACTTTCATGAGAACATTTGCTGGCCTGCAGGTTTCATTCTGCACGGTACATTTATGAAAGAGCCAAAGAACAGGAAAAATATAATTGAGACAATATTTAATATGTCAAAGCTGGTCCATGTTGAGCGAATTAACCAAGTGAATATTGCAACTATTTTGTAATTTATACACATCGATTAAGAAATTTGTATTTTTGTTAAATAGATATTTGTTATAAAAGTACCATTTTTTGTTTTATTTACATTTGGAAAAATTTGCTTAGTTCTGTATTCATGTGATGCTTTGCTGATAAATCTCATAAAAAGGATAAAAACGGATTGGCTTTCATGCTTTCTTCAATTTTGCAAGCAAACGGATTATAATTACCGTTCAAATTTTGCACACTAGTTACGTATAATGTCTATTATTATGAATTATTTGAATTGTCGAAAGGAGCCTCCTTGATCCAAAGCGTGTACAGGTAAAAAAATATGGATTTTAGATGAATGATTTTCGTCTGTAGTATTTAACATTTGACAGTAACCATATTCAGTAAGAATGTATTCTATAATAATATTATCAATTTTGTGTAATTTAAGTATATTTTAGTAGTAATGATTTAAAATCGGATAGGTTTATTATTTTTCTAGAAATACGATCCATAAATATTTTTAATAATTCGCATAATTTATATACAACATAAGTTAAGTTTAAATCTAATCATAAACTATAGCTATTGTGTACTAATATAAGTATGTGGGCAAGTACAGTCTCCTATAGTAAAAGAGATAATGTGAGATCTCAAGTGAGATTTTGGAAAATGAAGATTCGTGCGTACCAAATACTCAAAGAGATCTAATTGATCATCCGTAAAACTGCTTAAAAAGTAATTGCAAAAGGATGCGCTGTTATGGAGTATTCCGTATCTCACGTGATCGATTTTACTTATAAGAATAGGTACCTCCTTAACAGAATGATAGCTTTATAGTATGCTAAATTTCGGTAACAGATTAGTGCGTATTGTGATATGAATGTAGATCAAATTACCACATAACATTATTTTTTATAAGTTAAAAAAAACATTTTTAATATAATTTACAATTTTATACAATTAAATAATATGAATTATTAAATAAAAAAAATCGTTGAATGATAGATATAGCTCTGTCGAATGAAGGGTAAAACAGTTGAAAACAGAATAAATATATTCTAAAAAAAAGAAGATAGGAAAAATAGAACTATACTTCATTGACGTGCTGATGAATATTATAAGCACGTCCGCCTCTTCTCGATTCGGATGGTACAACCGCGAGATTTTCTGGAGAAATTGTCGCGAGCGTTTCTAAAGCGGGCATACGCAATTCTTCAGCATCTGGTTGTGAGTAAAAGAAAGCGGTTTCTAGGCCTCTGGATGGTTCTCCAATCGTCTCGGACTCTCTCAATATATTGTCCTGTGCACTGAGTAGCTGCTTAAACCTTTCCTCGTTTTTATTATCCTATAATCAATATGAATTAATCAGTTGTTTATTTATAGGGTAAAAAATGCATTTAATAAGACCATTATTTATATATCAAATAATTTGTTATGGGTAAAATGTGTGTACAGTCAGAAAATCGGTTGGAATTCCAACGCTTATTTTAAGGGAAAGTGAATGTAGTTGACACACTTTTGACATTTTATTTTTCCTCATTGGTATCGACGAGGCTCCAATTCAATAGATTACTTATGGCGCAGCGCAGATATCGTGACCGGGTAATAAAAAAGAATGCTTGCTCGGTAAAGCATTATTAAGATCAACGTCTTATACTCTAAAAAGTGATGACAATATAAAAATAATTATAATTTAGCGAGAATGACATTAATCGTAAAAGAGTCGCTCAAGAGATCGGTAACTGTGCGATTAAATAGAATAAAAATGTTCATGGCACCATTTGAATAAATTATCATGTAGTCGAATTTGTGGTCGTACCTCGCTATCTAGGAGAAGTGACATGGTGCGACTGTGTCTCGAGGCAGATGGATTATTGGGTGGTCGTCGATCTGAACTGCTCGGCTCGTTTCTGCTACTGGTCCCAGTGGTTCCGGTCGTAATGTTGAGTCTCGGCGCCAGATTCAGTCCCAGCCATTGCGAAAAGAAGGCGATGCCTTGTTCCGCGCTCGCTGAGACCGCAGCTATTAGCTCTTCGGCGTTCAGGCCCGATTCGTCTTCCTCCTCGTCTTCTTGTTCCTGCTCCGCTTCCGGCTTATGCTCCTCTTCTGATGAACTGAATAAACAACGGTGTCTTTTATATTTTCAGACGGCATCGATACGGCATAACTATATTGTTTTTATCGGTATAGTGTTTTATTAAATCTGTAATACTCCTGTCGTTTCCAACTAGGAACGATACGATTATTTATTATCCGATATTTTTTTTTTTTATTTATCCTGGTGGAAATAGAATTAATTAGTTGCCGACTGATGAATGGCGGAACATTTAAAAATACTTAAAAAATTAAAGAAAATCGTAAAGCTGTTATATTGTTTCTTTTACACGAGTCGTACACAAAAACCCGGATGTATAAGGATCCATACTTTCTGGGTCACGGAACATTACTCTTCGTTTGCAGACAAATCGGTGACTCGGGTGATGTACCCAGCTCTCTTTGCAAGACGGATGTGTGCTATTGAATGTATAATAAGATCGTAAGAGTAGGTGTGTGTGCGTAGGAGAAATTATTGAATTTTTTACCTTGTCATTTTATTTTCACGTACTTTCTCCAATCGGAGTGACGTGTATGCCAAAACTTGGTGAAATATTCGATGTATTATAAATGATAATTAGCAAATTTTCAAAAGTTAGTTTTAATTATTTTTTTCTAGTATATTTTATACTTTTTTTTATAGTAATTTACCTTATAATAATTTTGTACCTTGAATTTCAAAAATTCAGATGCATATAAATATCACACTAGAATAGCAAAAACACTATCGATAAATAATTTTTTAAAGTAATTGCAACAAATAATAAAAAATTTCACAAATACTTTTCAATAAAAATATTATTTTAATCGGGTTTCACGAGATTCGGATTTGAAAAGAAGTTATATGTTTTTCAATAGGGCTCATGGATGAATTAGTACATAAAGTATGAAAATCCGTATAAGCATTATACGAAATAAGATAGGATGTGGACATTTTCAAGATATCTAAGTTTATTGCTTATGAATTGCAAAAACTGTCATTCTTTACGAAGAGAAATTTTCTAAAATGAATAAGCAGGAGTAGCAGCAGGTCAATTATTATAATAAATTGCATCTCTCGTGGCCATAAGCTCTTACTTGTATTATATGCACGCAGTGAAATTCACATGCAAATTAGACCTCGTTAGGTTGAACGAAGTGGAATCTTAGTTGGGGAAAAAGGGGGACAAAGTGAAACTTGTATTATAGAGAAAATGCAGAGAAAGAGAAAGAGAAAGTATACTGACTTACGTGGTAGGGGTTTCGAGCTGTCGAACCTGACCTCGGTCGAAGGTAAAACAGCCCACCGGATAGGTGGCTTGCGGTGCGCCCAGCAGTGCTGGTTCTATAACCAGACAACCCTCGTAGGCCTGTTGCTGTTGCTGCTGCTCCCCTTGGTTGCTGCTGCTTCCAGGTTTCATCGAGGCGAACTTGGCACAGATCTGCGCCAGATCCGAGAGTAGATTCATACATGTCGGCTTGCGCGCCGCGTCGGCTATACAAAAGCACACACAGAAAAACACACACACACACGCAAGTTATAGGGGTAGAAGAGGTCATAGGTAGTTGCATAGATGCATAGTTCGGCAAAGCTCGAAGTAGCTGCCCGATCTGTATTATATACTCACCGACGGCTATGGTGGCGTTGTGGACGGGATTGTCGCCGTAGCTCAGGTTGAGGGAGACGTTGCGCTCCTGGTGGCGCACGTTGACGCAGGCAGGCCCGCCAAGGTCTATGGAGGCCGTGAGGTTGAGCTCGACGCAGCAGAGACAGCCCGAGGTCTGGCAGAGGCACTTGGATTCGGCCCTGACAGCAGGGGCTACGACTAGAGCCGTGGCCAGGAGGAGCAGGAGCAGCGGGTTGCGACGGCCCATCACTCGGCGACGTGCCTGCATCGGGCCCCAAGTCCAAGTCGACGCTGCGGAGTCTGCTCTCGGAGTGCGGACCGAAGCGAGAACTTGGCTAGCGGAGAGGAGGCCCACTAACCCACTGACCCCGATCTCAATAACTATGAGGCGGTGGCGGTGGCGGTGGCAGCAGCTCCAGCGCTTTCCACCGGTCCCGTTAATTTGCCGCCGCCGCCGCCGCCGTCGCTGCTTCTGCTGCTGCAGGGCCCCGCTACTCGACCGGACGACCGCTACTTTCTCTCCCTGCAGCATTATGTATATATATATATATACGCGCATGTGTATTCGCATACGGAAACGGCCACCGCGGAGAAAGAGAGACGGAGAGAGAGTTGAAGGAAACGAAGCCGGGCCAAGCGACGAATAGACGAATGGACGAAAGGAGAACAGTCACCAGTCGGCAGTCCCGACAGTCGCCAGTCAGTCGACCTCCGTCTCTGAAAGAGGATTCGCCTTAGACATAGGACTCGGAAGCTGAGTCATCTGGGTCATCCGGTTCGCTTGTGCGCTCACTTGCTCACTCGTTCACCTGCTCAACTGCTGGTGCCCGCATAGAGTGTCCTCTGACCGCCTGCACAATCCACATCGCGACAGGATGCGCTTGTCGACGATACTCGAACTCCTGCTCATATTTCTGCTCATTGCTTTTGCCGCCTACGGAAGGGTCATTGGTGAGTTGATTATATTGTTTGGACGCCACAGGAGAACTCGATCGGTATGATTCATTGATATATTGTCATTTTTTTAGAGGATGATAGGCGAGCCATCGGTAGCAAGTCGAGCAAGGCCATCGGCGGTGCCGCTTCTACCTCCTTGAAGCAGACCACCGACACCGCCAACAAGTACTGCACCTGCAATGAGAACATTTGCAACTGCTGCAGAGATTTTCTCATTCCGATCGTGAAATTCTCGGGGCCTGGTAAAACACTATACACTTCCTAACGGATTATGATTCCCATTTGTACTTTGCATCATCCAATGAGATTGGTATATTTTGTTCCACAGGTTGCGCATCGCTGCAGTATTTACAGGATGAGAAACTGGGCATGCAACTGAGCATCGGAGATAATATACTGACCACTACCGTCGTTAATGGTGACTCCTCTATCTTTTATACGTAAATAATGCGTATATAAATCCAATTGGTTCACTAAACACCGTTATTCTGATTGATTTAGGGAAAAATCCGAAGCCAGTATGCGTGGCTTTGCCGGGAGGTTTTTCCAAATTCTGCGGTAAAATTTATTCCATCAAAAGAGAGGCCGACAAACACTTCAAGGCTTGCCTCGGTCTCGAGTTGCGATCCAGCTCTGAATTGGAAGCCAGTTTACGCGTGAGCTGCTTCCGGTAATACTCTCTGACTTTGTACCAACTCGCATGATCACTAGTTTAAGAAATGAACTGTGAAAGTGATTCTCTCTCTCTTTCTCTCTCGTTCTTTTTCAGTTTCGGCCCCGATGGTCTCAAACTTCGTCCAGCTGAGCCACTTCCACCAGTTGCTGTGACGGAAGCTGCCACTACCGCCGATGACGATTACGATATCTTTGGATTGGACGATGACGATGACGACGACGACGACGACGAGGAGGACGATGCTTCGGGAACCGTGAATAGTGAACCCATAGAGCAGGAGCAGGAGGAGGACGATGAGGATGATATACTTGGGTTCGGTGCCCTACTCGATATATTTACCGGTGACGACGAATCTTCTGGAAATAAAAAGCCCAAGGTGACGACGCCATTGCCCTTCCCATCATCCTTTGCCATTCCTATTTTACCGTTAACCACACCTAAAGCGCCTACTAGCAACGAGACCCCTGCTATTAAGCCCGTAATAACTTCTGAGGCTGTGGAGTCTGTTGCTTCCATTGCTGACGAGTCTCCTCAACCCTCGATCTTAAACGCTGACGATCAGCAGAACCCGAGCGAATCGAGTACTTCCAATGATCTGAACCTGGAAACGATCTATCCACTGGAAGAGACCACGAAAAACGTTCACAAAATTAGTGATGAAGGTACAACGTTACCTAACGACGTCGGGGTCACGGAAATTCAGGCCGAATCCAATAACATCCTGGAAACAAATAAAATTAATACGAAAGTTACCGATAAAGTAAAGTTTAAGAAAACAAAAGCTCCAGTTAAGAAGAAGATCATTGTCATTTCGCCAAATGTCAACGTCATTAAACCTGTGGTAAAGCCACAAGAACCTCCTCAGCAAAGCGTTACCGTGAAAGAAGACCTCACCGAAGATTACGAACTCGACGACGATAGTGACGAGATCGAAGAAAGCGAGGAGCAAAACACTGCCAGTGAACAAAGTGAAAAGGACGAGAGTGAAGAAAGTGAGAAACAAGAAGATGACGAGGAGGCTGAAATATTGGACGATGACGATGACTACGAAGAGGATGAGTACGAAGAAGAAGAAGAGGAAGATGCTGTTATTAGTGCCTTAATAGATGATGAAGAGGCTGACGAAAGCGGCAATAAGAATAAAAAGTCCAAGGATAAAACGACGACCAGTAAGTCGGTTAATCTGCAAAAAACTGGTAAACAATACAATCATGAATTAGCCGAACTTTTAGCAAGGACACAACAACAATTTAGGACCACGAACGACAGTCAAAACCCCAGGAAAACAAGTAGGCAGAGTAAAGTTATGCGACTTTGAGATTCAACAAACGTTTCAATGATCGTATTTGTACAGCCATAGTCAGACAAAAAAGGAAATGAAAGTTCTAGCAAATTCTACCTGATCAATATGCAAGTCACATAGTACTAATTTATGTATTTATTTTATGCGCTTAAAGTCTTAATATTTATGTACAACTTATTTATTTATTTATGTATTATAAAACATGTCTTTGATAATTAAAATAATGTTTTGTTAAACAGTTGTACATTATTTAAACCCGGTGATGAACCAAGAGAGAAAAGAAAAGTTTTCAAATTAATTTTAGTTAGTTATAACGTTCAGAGTCGCGTTACAGGACTAATATAAGAAATCTGGGAGTTACTCTAAAAAAAAGGAATTTTGATTGTGTATCGTATTGTAAATAGATAATTTATATTATTTATATATGCACAACAATATATTATACATATAGATATACTTCATTTTTCATTTTCAGTTGTACTATTAAAAGGGTCTTGAAAACTTGGCCATACTTTAAATGACAATAAGTAATTTAATTTTCATTTGTAAGAGCTGATATGAGACGGTGAAATGTGATTGAATTTTCAAGTTTGTGTACAAGAAATTAAGCATATATATCATATGTATATATAGTTCATAAGATATTTGTACGTGAAATTTCGTACACTAATAATTCAATATTCAGTTATGTTTATAAAAAGTAGTTCAGTACATGTTGACCATACAGATTGGCGATATTTGTATTTTAAAAATAACAGTAGCTGTTACATTATTGGATGCCATCCTATACGATTGTTTAACTACTTATGGGTCATTTAATATTTTAGATAAAGTTTTAAATTTATTTTTAAAAATTTTGATTTTAATAAGGCTGCTTAAAAAATGTCTTTTTTCGTCTTTTTTTCTATCAGTTTTGTTTTAATTCCCGTGTAAACCTGCAGATCTATAAAAGCCACGGACACTTATTGTTTGTTTGATGTAAGACTACAGACTAGATCTCGACCACGTGCACACAAAATTAATATCAATATATGTTCAAAACATATTTAAATATAATTAACCCGATCATTGTCAGAAAGTGGAAAATCGCACAACTATTAGAGTTTATTATTTTATTAAAACGGGACAATTGTGCAGCGCAATTACTTTGTACACATATATATATATATATATAAAAAAAAAACTAATTATGTATATATATATATACATATACATAATTAGTTTTTTTTTTAATTTACATTAAGAATACAATTATTAGGGTTATTCAGTTATTTTGTAATGCTGGTATAATAGAAACTATATAGAGACATAACGCCATATGTTTTATATATTGCCTACATTACTGTTGTTGCGCACACACAATTAAATATAGATATGTAAAATACATGATAAATCCTTAGTGCACACTAGCGCCATCAAACCTCTACCATGCGTGATGCGGTGTATATATATCTACTGTACACGTGAGTTTGATTCCAGCTAGCAATATTCCGCTGTGGGCCTTCCAAAATAGGTTATGTTAGCACTGCGTTTAGCCCTTGTGTATTGTTGATATATTTGCAGATCTATTCGACTAAATACTTTTTGAACTGATAACATTGAATATTATTTAAAATGCACGTTCAAGATTTGAGTAACCTTTGGATATGATACACAAAGTATAAGCTTAACCAGAGAATATAGAAACTTAATTCTGTATATCGAAAGACATTTTTCGTGTAAAAAATAATATAAGAAATGGCTCGTTTAATTTCATACTACACATTATGTCCGCTGATTGATCAACAAAATTTACTCGGCGTAGAAACAGATTCAAATCCTGGTTGTGCGATTGTTACCCTTGGTAAAAATATTGTGATAAGATACAAGGTTAGTATATAAACTTTTCTTAATGTTTAATTCATTCACCTTTAATAATTAATGCAGATCTTTTGATTATCTCAAATTATTTTTATAGCTTCAGGACTTAAAACAAGTTAGTAGCTGGTCTACTAAGGAACGTTTAACTACTCAAGTAGTTTACGATGAGACATCAAACAATTACGTCGCAGCTTTTAATGGAAAAAATGTTAGGATGTGGCAAGAACAAGAAACGAATTTGGATAATGTTAAAAAATATAAATTCTTATTCTCGATACATACTATTCTTACTGTAAAAAATATCCCACCAATTTTGGTGATGCAAAATGGTGCTACTGTTTCATTAAATTGGGCACTTCAAAACAGAAAAGTATGGAATAGTCCTGGTTTTTTAGCACCAGATGAAAAAATGTCTAGTTGCCAGTTGGTGTGTATAGCAGACAAAATGTATTTATGTGTTCTTACAAAATTAGAACATAGTTATAATTATATTGTAGTTCCATTAAAAAAGGAAAATTATATGGAAGAGACTGATCAGCTAATAAGGATAGAACTTAAAAGATCTTCAGAAAAATTAGTTGGTCATGTAGTTATGCAAGATCATAATAATGCTTATTTATTAACGCTATGTATGTAAATTATTTATTAAACCTCAACTGCAATAGCAGATTAATTTATTCATTAATCACATTTTATTTTTAGGGTCACATGGACGACTATACAGTTATCCACTGATCTCTCCAACGATGGAATCTGTTCCTGGTTCACTGATTAGTGTAATAACAACAGTAAATACTAAACATCCTGTAGTAATGGTTGCCTTAAACGAAAGCACTATAGCAGCTTATGGTGCAGATGCTAACGAAGAAGGAGCAGTTTTAATTATTTATAATGTGCAATTTAAATTAGATCAAGCTGTTCAAAAATTGAAACTCTACACAAACGATGCAAAACTTTGGAAAATAGAGGATAAATTATTATTAGCAGCTAACAGACATTTAGCAATAGCTCCTTATTGTTTGGCACCTCAAAGAATAGAAGCTATGCTAGGTTCTAGATTAAATTTAAAAAATGACAGTTTAACACAAGACAGTGACATCGTTGTTGTTCAAGAACTAACAGTTGCTGATTGGGGAATAAGTTCACCAGACAATATAGATAATAAAGTACCTATAAGTAAACTTAAAGATTCGGTTGCAACTCAAGTCTCTGCATTGCTACATGAAGGAATGAGTGATGCGGCAATACATTATACTTTAATACCACAGTTAATTGAATCTAAGGACACTTCATCTATTTTGTGGTGCTTAGATTACTTAAAAGATTTGCCAGAAGAATTGTTAATACAAATTTTAGGATTTTGTTTGAGAACATCATGTAATACTAAGACAAATGGATTACAAAATGGTACCACAGAAAATTCAAGTAGAGAAGAAAAGCCACATTTACAAAATGAATTTTTGAATAAAATTCTTAGCATTTCTTCTACTGATGTTTCTCTTACATCTTATCTTAGAGCTGGTTTAAATTTTGATGAAATTTTGAAATTAATGGATTATTTAACTAGTAAACTAGACGATGATTCACTTTCAAGTAACAATTGTGATCTCGATTATGAATGTAAACTAACTAAACAATTATACGAGTGGGCCAAAATTTTAATAGATTCACATTACCAACATTATCTACTCTCACAAGATACACATGTTTTTATACTTCTTGAGAAATTAAATTCAGCATTGGAAAGTCATGTAAGTACTATATTTATATCATTTCCTTTCTATGAAATTTATTGATAATTATATATTATGTATAATTAAATCTGATTTTGTATTTTTTGTAATTGGACCTTAGTCTGTTGAAAATAACTAAATAAATAAATAATTAAAAATGGTTTATTTTTTCAGTTGAAATTAATAAAAGATTTGGAAAGTCTTCGAGCAATGGTCAAGAGGCTAATGGATGGTAAACTTATAAAATCCATTCCAAATGATGTCAATAGATTTTATTCAATAGAAGAAGTGAAGTTATATTAAATAAAATAAATATATTTTTTAATTTAAATGTTTTATTTATTTATTATTTATTAAATTTTTGTATTTACACAATGATGTTTCCGATATTTTAACAATTGAATGCATTAATGTCACAGAAATGGTGAAGTGATTACATGCTTCTTTTTTCAATATTCAAAGAAATTAAATTTTACTGCTAACATTAACTTTTAGCTATACATTTTTACAATTGGTCAATGAATGGAACTGTTGATAAATTACCAATTGAAACTATTGACAACTTTCCTTTGGCGACCTTCTTGGCAGCCTATAAATAATTTTAAATAAATTGTTAAAATAATGTTATATATTTGTAATTTTAAATAAAAAAAATTATTTTTAAGCATTATTCTTACGTCCTTAACATCTGCTGCCGAGATTTTGTCAATTTCAGCAGCAATACCAGCTGTGCTTGCGACATTACCAGTATGTAGTGCTTGTTGTCCTATACTCTCATGAAGTAAAGTATTATTATCACCAGCTGCTAAAACTGAAGATTTTAAAATCATTTTGCCACGATTAACATCTTCATCGGTAATGTTGGGTGATTTAAGCCATTTGACAGCAGCCTTAGTGAGCTAATAAGAAATAAAGTCATTCAATTAAAAATTAATTATTTTAGAGTAAAATCAACAAATAAAATGATTATAAGTATCTCATGAAAACTTACAGGGCCTGCACATGGAGCTGACGTAGAAAGAATAAATCCAAAGAGACCACTATCACTGTGACTTGCATTAATAGCAGCTATAGCAAAAGGATCTGCAGTTGTAGAAGCAAGAGCTTTTTGAAGAGATGAAGTGCTATTTCCCCATTTTACTTTAGGTCCATCACCTGCGGCTTTCTGAAGTACTGCAAATGCAATTGCTTCCTTACTGTTCTTAAGACTAGCGCCTTCAACTGCCACAGCTACACTAGCTAATTGGGAATTACGTTCTTTACGAATTTCACCTCCACAATATTTAGATGGAGTGTCTTGAACATCTTGAGCAGAAACATTTAAGCATGCACCAAATGCTTCTAGTTCGCCAATAGGAATGCCAGTAGCCGCGATTACACACCTAGAGCCACTATAGTTACATGAAACAAAATGGCTCAGCTGTTAACAAAAAAGAAAAGGAAGAAAATTCAAATAAAGATAGAGTTAGGTAATCTTTAATAAGGAGAATTGCTTACAGTCTCTGAACCAATTTTTCCAATCTGTCGTTTTGGGCAATACAAAGAGTATCCAAGACCTTCTCTGAAAGCTGCTTTATAAAGTAATTCAATGAGTCGTACATTCTCTGGAACTGTTGAGACTTCATACCGTAACCTAGGTATTTCCTCTGATATTTCCCAGGGCCTAAATTCTTGACGAGTAGCTACATCCTCCAAAAATGTGAGAGCTGGTTCACTATAATTTGAGTAAACTGTAAATTATTGTTACTGCACTTTCTATCTCAATTTGAACTGAATATTTAATGAACTTACAGATTGTTTCGAATAATTTTCAATGTATAAGTAATACTTTCACGATCAGCACTAGCTGTCAGCTCTCCTCCAAGCTGTTGAATATTTCTGGTGATTGCAAAAGCAGAGGAGCGGCTAGTGGTCAAACCAGTGCAAATTCGAAGTAAATGGCTTATACCTTGAGTATCATATGTCTCGTTACGGGGACCAGCTCTGAAAATATTATTTACAAATGGTTAAGCAGTGTTTAAAAACTACCTTTTTAAATTATTCGATATTTAAGTTGGTTGAAAAAGCATTACTTGAATATAATAGAAACTTGAGCTACAGGACTATTATTATCAATAGTAGCAAGAGTAACTTTATTGCCTAAAACTTTAACAGCGGTACTCGCCACAGGAGTACACTGAGCTGCTGCAGCAACAGCATAATTTCGTACCTAAAACACCAAAGTACATGAAGGTTAAGTGTCAAATAATATTCCAGTTAGTTAATTATCTTATGCACTTAAAATTTTCCACTTCATACTGCAACAGCCATTCTGGCAATTTAGAAATAGATACAGTAAGGTTTTACATAACACTCAACAAGATCAATTTCATTATATGTACGTAATGCAAAAATTTCCAGCTGATAAAAAAGAAGCTAAAGCAATATTTCAAATTAAATGAAAGTATTTACCGAGGGACTCCTCAGGAACGGGTACCGCATTGCCGAACAAGCCATTTTCCTTTGGTTTCGTAGGAGATGATCAACCAAGAACCGAAATCCACAGTTCCTTGGGCTCGACTAGCAGACACACAAGTTGGCTGTTTGATATTAAAGGTCTGTTTCTAGTTACTGTCTCTGTATGATACCAATGGGCAATGCTGCAGGAATTAGGGCCGGTGCACAAACTGGGCTGAGCTGAGATCAGGACCGAGTATCGGACAAATCCCGGAATCGGAGTAATATCGGATGACGGACACTGGAAAGCTCATTCGCGCACACCGCCCTCGCGCATGAACGCCACCCAGTCATTAATCCGACTTTTGAATGGCACCTATATACATCTTGCCGTATCGAAATTAATAAAAAACAATTTCGGCTTTTTCCAACCTGTAAAACTGCGATTCTTGTAATGTGAAAAGTACTATATGGTAATTAGCGTTATTCAATTATTTTCTTTAATTAATCAATTTCATTAAAATACAAAAAAATTGTTATTTTGATAATTTTTAAATACCATACGTTCAGGGCTAAGACGAAAATTCACTAACTAGGCTACGGTGCTAAACTTATTACGCTTGACAATTTATTTATTTATTGAATTATAGCCCTTCTTTTTACAAAGTAAGACATACAGGATGTTAACGAACAGATTATCACTTTCGACGGAATTGGGTAGAGCGAAAAATTCTAAGCAAAAAATCATTAAG
>UELV01180148.1:0-26683 GCA_900490015.1 Megastigmus stigmatizans
ATATATATATATACTTAGAACTGCCTAACAAGTTCCTAGAAATATTTTAATATTTGAAAAGAATCAAGTAAAACTTATAATGATACTTACGCTAGTGTAGTAATGTTTATTTTTATTGATTTTAAGATAATGATCAAATTACGTAGCAGCAGGATAGGTGTGTATAGTTAAACATAGTACATTGTATTATTCGTTATGAACTAGTTTTATGAAACTGATAAAACTATTATAAATAACAAATGTGCAAAGCGTGGTAGTCTTATGATACTTGATCCTGTATATACCTACATGCTATGGACTGTATAGCAAGTTTTGCTTTTAATTCTCTTGCCAATTTGGATGAACAAACTATTGTATGAAAATACTGTAACATGATAATATGAGAAATTGCTGATAAGATGCAAAATTGACTTGCAACGACTGTACACTTGCTTCTGACTTAGAATAAATCTAAAGGTGTGCAATCTTGGTGTTCAAAAATGTGCCAGTGTAAGAAATGGAAAATTTATTTCATTCCTTTTACGTATGCATACTCGATCACTACTTCCTCTAAATGGCGCATTACTTGGAAAACATGAATAAGAAATAAATTTTCTACGCAACTAGATTGCATTGTCAATTACTTGCACAAGATAAACATTATTACATAATGATACATACGATATTTTTCGTATTCGTTTGTAGATCTAAACATGAAATTAACTTAGACAAATATGTTTATCATTAATCACCAGCTTAAGTTTAATCTTTCCCTTTGGTATACGTAATAAACACTTCAATTCCATGCAATAAGTTCATCTTAAAATTTTAAAAGAAAAAAACATTTTTTTTAATTATGGGTTTCTATAGGGATTCAGTTATTACGTAAAAGTATTAAATGAAATTTGAACATTTGTCAATGTAATTTTATTCTCAAAGTATGCATTCACAGTATTATTTTGAATTTCAATTATGACTTTTTATAACTTTATATAAACTAAATTTCATAAAATGTTCTAATTTCATAGTTTGAAAAAATTTAAGATGTAATGATTCTTCTAAGACCTATTTATTAACTTCGAATAGGCAGCAAAGCGAGGGACGTATTGACGATTCCATTTTACAAATTTAATTTTACTTTATTTATCAACCCAATCGAATCTACTTTAAATGTGAAATATGCGTGTTGTAAAAAATGAATGACTGAGTTGTTGAATGCAAGATTGTGATTTTTTTATAATGCAGCGTTCCGATAGCTTATTTCCTAATTTGCGAGCAGATAACGTGAAATACTTTTGTTATTTTAAACTTCAAGTACTTAGACGCTTTTTCAAGCTGAATATTTCCTTTTATTTAAATCTCATTAACGATCTACATTAATGGCCTTTTTTCAGTTCTTACACTTGATTCTCGATCGTAATCTTGTGAGAAAGTTGTTAACGTAAACAACTTCGTTAGGCTGTTTAAAAATTTTTTATTGTATTTTACATTTATAAAGGAAAAAATGTTTACATACATCGATTCCTCTATCAGCGAAATATTTTTGTCTATATTCTATGCAAAACGTTTTAATTTGAATTATGTCATTATTCTATACAAATACACTGACTATTCAATCGATAAATTTATTGAAAGCGAGAAAAACGATATTTCTAAAGTAATTAAATTTCAGTGCTCAATCGAATGGAATTTATTTTTCCATTATAAACATTATTTTAAAATTTACGAAAACGATATCGTACAATTGCTATTTTATCAATTGTTATTTGATCTGCTTAATTTGTAATTGAATCATTGAATCTGGAATACTGTATTGCCGTGCGTAAGGTAAAATTCATATTGTTTGCAATGATTCATAATTAACTAATGCTGAAATAATATTTCAAGTTTGGAATATAATTTAATTTGTATATTCTATTTTTCACTTAATATTTTGCAGACAGCACATGTAAAACATTTTAATATGTTACATTGTAAACACGGTTATTCGCAGGAAAGAATTATCTCGTTTTGAGTTAATATTAACTTGAATACTTCTATTAAAATTATTTATTTCAAACAACAAATATTTAGTTAATCCCGTTTAATTTAACTAATAAGATAATTCTTAAATCAAGCAGTAAAAATTTAGTTGATTTAAATAAATAGTTTAAGCAGAAGTACCCAGATAAATTATTTATTCAAAATGAGGTAATTTTTTTTCTTCGTTCTAAGTTCTTAATTACCCATCTTTGTATTTGTGATACGAATCTTTATTTTCTTTAATATATTATGCACTCGGATTCGCGTTAACTTGTGATTTTAACTTAGGAATGAGCGAAACATTCAAGAATCTATAGTTTGAATTTTTAATACAATTGTGAATATTGGACACACGAAAATTTTAACTTTATTTTAACTTTAATATAGATCGAACTTTTTGATATTTATCCGAACAATTTGATAGATTCCATTTTTTGTTAAGCATCTTAGCTTAATCGTCAATAAATCTTCGCACTTGCAGTCATTATCTAATTATAAATTTTGAAGATACACCTAGGTATAAATCCATTTTTATATGTACTTGAATTTTATTTTAAATTTAATAATCACTTGTACCGCATTTTCTTACACTCAAGAAAAATTATGAAATTTAATTTCCTTGAGGTTTTACTGTTTTTACGCACAGCAGAATTTGTAATTAGATAAAGAAATAGCATAATTCGATCTCCTCTTATATACTTTCTGCTTGGCATTGCCTCATGAAAACTATTTTTATATAAATCATGTACGGAATTGAAACAAAATAAGTACTCTTCAAATTTTTTCGAGAGAAAATTGTATCATATATTTTTTTTGTTAAGATCTATACATCTTATAAGACCCATGGTAATTTCTGTGATGCAAGTACTGTGGAAAGTGAAAAAGTTCGTATTTATATTTAATGTATTAATTATATATAGGTACTCGATTTTAGAAATGAGGAAAGAAACTTATATTTTCTATTTCCATAAGTCGAAACGGAAAAATGAATAGAATAAAATTTAAGTACTTAACCCGTTAACGAGGTATATGATGCACAAATCACACTTGCATTTTTTAGCAACTTAAACTATTTCAAACTATTCATTTTTTTGCGTAGTCTAAAAGTTGTTATAAACCCGTTATATGTCAGCAAAGCTAAAACAATTAAACAGTTTTTCATAGCGCAATGCTATTTTTAGAATTTAATTTTTACCGAAAAATAATTTCTGTACGCCTTAAATAAATAACAATTTTTGACTTATGAAAATTAATAAGTTTTTTTTAATAAAATTTTATTAAAGTTCCACAGAACTGGCAATTTGAGTAAATTGTTTTTCGTAAAAAATATCTTCATTTTTTCTCGTACATATTAAGAAAACTGGAATAAAATACCTGATTAATTACTTGACAATAAACAAATTTTGTTGACTTGTACTGCATTAAAATATTGTTTATATCAATACTTAAAAGATTTATATTAAATCTGAATCGTTACAATTATCATTCTAAAAAGTTTAGAGAGTAAAACCACTTATGGTTAAACTGAAAATTAACTAATGCGCTTCTTCAGTAATTTGTACATAAAAACTAAGTATAAAAGGGCCTGTAAATAGTCGTATTTTATTCTGTGAATGAAACTATATAGCAGGTTTTTCCCATCACTATAAAGCAAAAACATTTTAAGTGTTTGTCGCTATAACTAAAACGAACGAAAAAATAAACGTTTAAAAGAAACTGTAATTTATATGCACTAGTTTAAATATTGAATAGGATTTTCGAGAATGCTTTCATGTAAATAATCTAATTTTTATTCTTTAAAACACAAAATTCAAAATTTTTGAATAAACAAATTCCTACCAAATTAACTTTTAAGTCTTAATTTTTTATCTTATTGAGAACTTGTTTATTTATAAAAATTTTGGAAGTTGAGATAATTTCTTGTTATTGTCTAGTTTTATCGAGAAAAAATCTTAGGTTAAGGTAAGTTTGAAATAAGATTTCAATTCACATAAAACAGCGTAAAAAGATACTTTAATTTGGGGCTTATGTTATATTGATTTAAAAGAATTTTTTAAATTACATTTTTAACATTTGTCCATGTAATGAAGATTTTACTTATAAAGATAAATAGCGATATTATTATTTAAATATTTATTCATTTTCTATATTACAAAAATCAATACATCAAACTCCAACGAGAACATGAGACAAAATTCGATTTAGCGTTAGCGATTTCCATTGATTATACATGTCTATGTTTTTATGACATTTTAAAATTTTAATTTTAATAAGTACTCGTATTACATACATCATAATTACATAGTTAAGTTTTGAAAATGACAATCATTGCCCTCATATACATGTATGTGATATTTGAGAAAAAAGACTGCGATTTTTAATCTACCTCAGACTTAGAATTATATTCACTAAATTTCTAAATTTGTACATATAAGTGCGTTTGATAAATAATTATTTCTAATTTCTTATTTGTTTAAAAGACTGATTGTGATTGTAAAACGAGTATACCTATAGTCAGTCAAAGCATTTTTTTTTAAATTGCGCAAGTTCGTGACCTTGTATCAAGAATCTTTTTAATGAAATATTAAATCACATTTCAGTGTTTATGTATGCTGAGAGTATTAAACAAATTAATAAAATACGTTTAATACTTATTTAATAGCTTTTTAACACATTATACACCGCTATTCACACAATCAAAAATTAAATTATTTTATAAAATAATTGTCTATGAAAAAAAAGCTGAATCCAAAAACCAATTCTGAAAGCGATCAATGACTTTCAACAGTCTAATGAATTTTATGCTCCATAATATTTCGTCTATTACTGCGTATGGAGATTGCATCTTGAAATTTTCTTCTGAATCATACAATTGACATGGTAAGCATGACCACAAGGAAAGAGAGCTATACCGTTATTCCCTAATAGAACCGGCGTTTGTAGCGATAAAGTGCAGCATGGACATGTCGACGAGCCTAAGTTGTATCGCATCCCCCAGTGATGAGGACCAGAACCGAATGGGTTTTTATTTACAACTTGTAATAAATCCTCTTGCACAGTCTGTACAACTTCTTGCAGAATCTGAAGTCAATTTTTAAAATAATTTTAAGTGATCGTTTAAAATACAAAATAATGTCTTATATTAAAGATAAAGAAAAAATTTTTATTGTTAAAATAAATAGCTAATAAATGAGTGAATAAAATTAATGAAAATGTATACTATATTTTGAGTAATACTAGTAGATAATTTATACCTTAGGAGAACAAATTGAGCTGTGTTCCACGTTTGATTGATCCAGCGCAATTGCATGTTTTACACCATGATGATCTAATATTGTTGAAAATATTATAGATTGATATATACTGTAAAAAAATCATTTTACTGAACAATATAGTTTCAAAAGGCTACAACAAATCAAGTCTATAAATTTACCTTTTATCAAATACGACTTGTGGTAGATTTTCATGCATTTTGTAAAGGAACGTCATGGCTTCGTTAGGGCCTTGTTTTTTTATAAAATAATGCGTGATTCCAGACCAATCAATACTGAATTCTTTGTTTGAAATTTGGTCACCTTCGTACGATTTTCCACAATTTACACATCGCCCATTTTTAATACTTTCAAAACACTGAGCTGCTATTTCCCACTGCTGTTTATCTAAAATAGGCAAAATAACGGATAGGACTAAATTGTCTCTACTTTGAAGGCACTGCTTTAACAAAATATCTGGAATACGTTGCGTTGTGTATTCTTTAAGAAATAAATAGTCTCTCCACATATAAGGTATTTGGTTACAAATTTGTATGCATGTATTATCAGATTTAAAAGCTGATAATTTTTCTAGTAGATTTTTACCTAGATTGAAAAATTTAGGCTCTATTGATCTACTAGAACCAGAGCCAAAAATTGGATAGGGAAAACCACAAGAACATTCAATGTATTTTGACTCATTAATTTGTACATAAATTTTGACTAGCTTGTTTAACAGTTCTTGATTCTCTAGTTTGTGAAGCAGTTCTAAAGGTAAGTTTTCTAGTAAAGTTTTGTAAAAACCAAGTTCTGCTGAGTTGATAATGTTCACAAAAAAACTTTGTAGTACACTTGATGCTTCATACTTTTCCTTTATATTAGTTATGGTTTCAACCACTAATTTTATTATTTCTTCAAGCTGCTTTTCAGTCATATCAGGCCTCATTTGAGAACTGAGTGATAAATCGAGTGACCCTAACTCGGTTTGCATATTAAGTATACTCATATGTAAAGAGCTGCCATTTAGTTCAGTTTCGTTTTTTGTTTCTCTCATCTTTTTCACTTCAAGATTCTCAGTATTAGGATTAGTCTGTTTAGCACTTGAATGAGATCCACCATTCATATTAAATGAAATTAATAAATCCTCTAATTCTTCTAAGTTTTGAGTTTCATCCACACCTTTATCAAGAAGTGAAATTGAATCACCTTTGACATTTTTATTACCTGTGTTCACAATAACAATGCCAGATTCAAGTTTTATTGGCTGAGTATTATGATTGGACTTAATTAAAGAGATGATTGGATCTAGTATTTCTGATATATCTGTACTTTGCTTAATATCTATATCACAAGATTCTTCTACTACAGAACTCACAAGTTGTGGTCTGAGTATTTGGCACATTTCTAAGCACTCTTTGTATGACTTTTGGTTATAAAGCTTTAAAATTAATGAATCAATCAATGTAAAAGTAAGACAGTGAAAGACTCCAGAAGAAGTCATTAAATAAATTTTATCACTTATAATGTGCGCCATGAATATATCTGGAAATTCATCGTTCCACAGAACCACTTCAGCATGCTCTGGATCAAAAATATACAGTCCATTCGATGTGTATGAAAATAAGTATTTATCGCTAATTACAAAAAGTTGAGCAAAATTAATTGATTGTACTGGCCATGATTGATCTTGCTTCTTTAATTTTAAAAGTTTGCCTATAGAAGGTTTATATACAGGAAGTGGTGCGATAGCCAATGCTTCCTTAAACTGATGAGTTTTTATAACAATACCAGATGCTGTTACTTCCCACAGTCTTGAACCAGGACGTGCACAATAAATTTTTGGAAGACCTTCATTCTCAATTGTATTATTGACTTCACCACTCATATGAAATACTTTTCTAACATTTGAAACTTGTTCTTGTCTTTTTACTTGAGGTGAAATTTTGTTCTCATTAATGTGCGTTTTAAGAAAACAAGCTCCGAATTCTCCATCTCGAGGCTTATTTCCAATTTGTTTGTATTGTTCTAATACTGTATCACAAATATAGCAGCGATTTAATGTAGATATTAATAATAAAGAAGTATCAAAATTCATTTGCACAATTTTTGAGTCCAAGTTCATTAAAGTACAGGTTGGAGATTGAAACATCCCATTGACCTGAAGAATATTGAAAATATTAATATTATATTTTAAACATAAATTAGCATTTAAAACTTTATTGAAGTACCGTGAAACTTGAAAGGACAGAAACAGATACTCTCCCAGATTCATCACCTGCATATACTTCAGTACCATTGTCATTCCAACACAGACATGTTACTTTTTTCTCCAAGTGCTCTGTAGAAATTGTCATTAATTTTATACTTGGTTTTAAAGCTATTAAACAAACGCTTCCTCTGACAGTAGCTAAAGCTATTGATTTTTCGTGAGGTGCTATTTGTGCTCGTAACACTGCTCCTTCCTGAATAACATAATTAAGAGATTTTCACAAAATTTTAATCAATTTTTAAATGAAGGATGCCCCAATTACTTACTGATAAAGGAATTAGCTGCTGAAATACACATGGTTCTCTTGTGAATAAGTACACGCTTCCACTGGTAGCACCAAGAACAATATAGTTTGTCGACACAGCTATACATGTATACTATTTCAAATAAAAATAAGTCATATGATATTGTTATATAGCTATACACATCTTAAATGGTCGTACCTGAACTCTTTTGGTCGCACTGAGTGGTGCATATAACAAAGAATTAAGCTCTTGCCATTCTGTTAATATAAAAGGGATTTCCTGCATATTCTATTTATGCGGATATTTTGATTATATTTGAAACTAATAATGAATTAAAACTCTGACACCTCACGTTTACGAACGTCGAATTGATCGATACATTTTTTTATACTATCAACGGCATTTTTTAATTTTCCGAGAAGCAATCGAACCAAATTCACTTTGCACGGTGATACCTATAGAGAAATTCGAAATTCTAGGTTAAATATATGTGTAGTTGCATTATTGACGGTGCAATTGCACTATTGCAGCCGACATACTTTTTGTATACACATAGGATAGGTATTTATGTTTTGCAAGATCCCTCTGTCGGTAAAATTTCAAACTTTTATTTCAAGCATGATATGATGTACATTATGCGTCCTGTACACTTGTATATTGTGTATATATATATAGATATACTATAGTTGTAGCTGTGCAGTTGTGACTTGAGTTGTGAGTGCTAACTGCTATGAATATGATTTATCTGCGGTCTGGGTGAATAAAAATGAAAAATGATGGTTATTGCGAAAATGTGTATCTACTTACTTACACGTTATGTATATATAGATAGAAGTATCCTATTTTAAATATAATTTTATAATCCCTATTTGATCTGTAAATTTATATTGTATGTTAATTAACATATAAGTACATAACTTAAAATTTTAAACTCATTACCTTATTTTGTTTATGCGCATGCATATACATAGATCGATCGTTTTTAAATCAGATACCTATACTTGTAATTAAAAGAAAAGTTAATTTTTTATTTGTCCGTTTTATACAATATTACTAATACATTAAAAAATTTCAAATTAATTTTGAAGATTCCGAGTTAATTTCATCACTAACTGAATGATGTTATTACGATATATTATACAATTTTTCTCGTATAAATTTTGTCAATAGTAGTTAGACATGGACTGGACGTCGAATACTACTACATATCATGACAAATACAAATGTAAAATTTACGTTATACATATTAATGCAACTGTTATTTTTCAATAAATAACTTTAAATCCAATATTAATCGATACGTTCTACGTGTAAAGGAGTAGAATAGTAAAATATTTTTCAAAATCGATAATTCTATAGGTATTTCGCCTTTGTTGTAAAAATTTAGCTGAAAATTAAACTAAGTTCAGTTGGAAACTTTTCAGTATGTTAGCCAAAATTTTGAAAAACCGAATTTGAGAATCTAGGAAATTTAGCTTACGAATTCGAATATTTAAGCTGCGAGTCACTGAATTTTCGTATTAATTGTAATATATCTTTTAAAAAAATTAGATTTCCATCTCGATCACGAATAATTATTCCAAGTTATATTATATATTTAAACATAGAATTCTTACTACCCAGATAATTCGCCCAGCTACACTCATAAACCATTGAAAATGACAAAAATGACAAAAGTCGGTAGTAACAAACGTTTGATATATGTAAGTTATATATGACAGGATGCAAAAGTGTAATACTAGTACAGAATTACGAGCTTGCAACAACAGGCGCGACGAGACTATACGATTAAAAATAGCCACAGCGAAAGCAGCTGCAGCACACATTAAAAGTCACACATTAAAAAGTGGTAAACACGACGCAGTTCATCCGCTTATCGTCGTTGATAATGCCGTTGAGGTTGGTGTACTCTGGAGGCGTGTGTCGCGGACCATGCAGGGATCGTTCGGGCGTTACTGGGCGATTTGATCGTGGTACGTCGTAGATGCTCGAGAACGGGTACGTTGGGACGCGCCTCCGAAGCTGCACCGAACCGAGCGAGTCGGATTCCCGCGACAAATGCTTCTGCATCATATCCTTGACCTTGGATGGGCGCAGCAGGTGCGGCTGCTCGATCCCCGGTGACGTCGATAATTTGGCGGGGATCGATATCGGTGCTTCTGGAGCCTGGAAATCGTAATATGTAAAAACTGTATGGTGTGTATAACGTGGAGTCGTTGGTTTTCGGTGAAAGTTTATTCAAGCGCGTTGTGACGAGCCTTTGGGAAACTCGATGAAAGTTTATAGTGTCGCGATGAATGAGTAATTGGGCTTTAAAAAGTTTGGGGCTCTTTACGGTGCTTGTATTGGAAGCTGAAATTCATCTTATGAAATTTTACGTATTTTTACCGAACATAAATTTAAAATATAAACGAATAAAAATTTATAATGTGAAACAGATTTTTAAAATTATTACAATTGCATATAAATTATTCGTTTGATTTAAAAATTTGATATTTGTTAAATAACAATGCACGTTTGCACATAAACTAATTAAGGCAAAAAAGTACCAGTCTTCCTTTTCTCGACCTCCTCAGAAATTCACTTGGCGTAATTGAACCGGCACTCCTCCGCGATCAACCGACCCTAAAAGAGTCCATAAAAGTAATCGGCAAAAACGAACCTGCACTTTCCTCGATCCGTACACAACCACCGGCATCTCCTCGTACCTCTCCTCCTGTTCCTCCTGATATCTCGAGAGTCTGAGCTGCACATTGCTCCCGTACACCGGATGAATAGTGGCGATGCTCGGCTGATCGTCCAAGAGCTTGGGACTGCTGATCATATTCTGAAATTCGCGCTGCTCGTCGCTCACCAAGCCATGGTCCATCAGAGATTTCTTGATCGCCACATGGTTCATGAGTCGGGGCATAGTGTCGCGTCGGAAAGCGC
The DNA here is from genome assembly GCA_900490015.1 of Megastigmus stigmatizans. Taxonomy (NCBI): domain Eukaryota; kingdom Metazoa; phylum Arthropoda; class Insecta; order Hymenoptera; family Megastigmidae; genus Megastigmus; species Megastigmus stigmatizans. The sequence goes on from UELV01180148.1 coordinate 10,698, forward strand.
GCATCTCCTCGCCGAGGCTCTCGCGGGCCGCGTAATAGTCGCGGGATCCCTTCGGCAAACTCTTGCCGCTCCTCCAGTTCATCAGGGACGAGAACATGTTTTTCAAGGTCTTACGAACTGTCGGCTTTGCTTCGCTGTTGTTGCTACTATTTTTGTTGTTGTTGTTGTTGGTGGTGGTGGTGAACTTTTTATCGTCGCTGATGTTATTGTTATCGTGGATGGGCGAGTCCACTGAAGTTTCGTTTTTGTAGTTCCAGAAGGTGGGAGAGAAGTCGTCGTTTTCGAACGAGTAGTTCTCCTCCTCCTTCTCCTCCTCCTCGTCCTCCTCCTCGTCTTCCTCGTTGTGATGCTCGCGCAGATCTTCCAGGAGCTTCGGTGCTTCTCTGCACATTCTTTATTATTATGCAGTTCATGAGCTACAAGTTTCTCCGCGTTGATCAAATAATTAAATTAAACGCAAAAAACGATATTTTAGAAACTAAGACTAAATTCTGAGCTTGAAAAATCTATTAAAAAAAAAAAAAAAAGAAAAGAGACCGCGCTAAAATAAAAACCTGATCCAGATCGTACCTTCCCAAGAAGCTATACTGCCTGCCTCTCGGTTGTCCTTCAGGGCTGGCCATAGTGTTGCCACGCTGTCTGAACGATTTCGCGTAAAACTCATCGTCGGCATTGCAGACGACTTTGCTGCTGCTGCTGCTGCTGCAGCTGCCGCTGCTCTCCTTTTGTCTGCGTTCGAGGGTAGCCACGAGTCTCTTCACAAAGTTATTGGATCGCGAACTCTGAGTCTTGGTGGTCGTGGACGACTCGAAACCAAATTCGAACTGGCGACGTATGTCATCGGTTAGGTAGGAACGGGTGCGTTTCAAAGCCGAGGTGTATTCGTTGACTATTGGAGGCTGCGGTGATTTTGGAGCAGGATGGCGTCGATTGAGCGTGGAGAAGTCGAGCATTGGATAGGAGGCGTCGTCGAGGCAGGCCGAGGCCCCGAAGACGTCCGTCATTGATTGCGATCGACGTTTTACTCCGTTGTAGCTTGAGTACATGGCGACTGGTGTATTTACTTTTTTACCTGTTTGAATAATTAATCTTTTAAATGAATTTACACAGATGTTTAATATGCAATTTAAAATCACTGTTGTGCTTTTCACAATTTCTAAATTAAAATATAAATCTTCGAGGCTTATGCTTAATACCTTTTAACAAATAAAATCCTAACTCTTATTTTTGCACTCACGTGTAATTAATTGGTAAAATTTTATCAGTGATTCTTATTGAAGTTATTAAAATCATATCTACAGTTCTTACTGGAAAATGGGAAGCGGCTTCCTGGTTTCCGGTGATATAATAATTATTATTATAATTCCAGACACTCTAAGTTATTTAGTTTTGCAATAATGCATTGTTGATAAATTAAATAAGTAGCTCTGCACATGAAACTTTTCACTAAAAACAGCAAAAAAGCAAAATTTTATTTATTACCACCACCTGAAAGTTCGCGTAGTGATTTTATTTCAATATATAAGTGTAAGTACGTTACAACAAATATTAAAGACTTATAAAATGTAATCGCGCAATATTCGGAAAATTACAATTTGTCTCATTACAACGTCACGGTACTTTACGTTTGATAGACGAAGAAATATTTTCAAGACCAACTGCCGGCAAGCTCAAAGGCTATACAATTGATCGAGAAGGAGCGGGGCGGGAAATAAAAGTGTAAATATCTTAGCATTGTTGGAAAGACATTCGGTTTATTATCCTTTCTGCACATCAATACAAGTGTTTACAAAATCACAAATACTCAGACCTGAAACTATCAGGTATCAATTCGTATAAAATCTATAATTTACTGAAATATTACGTTAAATATACGTGTATTTATTTATAAAAACTATCTTACCAACTACATATATACATGTATAATAATATCACGCGACAAAATAAAAATAAAGACATACTTCGTAGATTGACAACACATTTATAATCGTCCTAAGTATTTCATGAAGCTTTATTTATACAAAATAAATATTTCCAGTATTTACGTAAAATATCAGCTAATGGATGATTTTGATGTTACAGCCAATAACTATTATTATGCCTTACAAATCATTAAAAAATTGTCATCAATAAACTTTATTCGTACATATTCAATACTCATGTGTTTATTTATAAGAATTGAATGGAGGCATATATAAAATCACAGAACGACGGAGACTAGTTGTTTCACTGTATCAAAACTTTGACAATGAAATTTAAATATATTCACATAAAAATAATAAAGACTTATATGCTCAACTCATACGTACGAATATACAATGAAAAGCAGTTATTTATAACCCAAAAGTAGCACATTTTTCCATATCGAAAAATGTCACTTTAGACACTCACTATACGTCAGAAGGTAAACTTTTTTTACGTTCTTGTATCTAAAACTACTATTTTAATTAATAGAATCAATCGGAATACAAACGATTATCTATATATGATTTGTTAAATTTAAAATGCATAATCGCTATTCTGGCAATAATAAAAAGAGAATTTGCGATGAACTCATACAATCATAAAATTAATATTGTACCAAACTGCCTTGTTATAAAGTAAAAAAATCTAATATTTTGATTGTTAATTTTAAAAAATTAAAAAACCTTTTTTTAAAATTGTTTCAAAAAATTAAAAAATTTAAGGAATTTTTAAATTTTGACGAAATATTCTGTTTTACTTATAGCTTTTTTTAATTAACTTCGAATCATTTAGTAAGTTGTTAGTTAATTGGGCTTCAAAAACGATGAATAATTTTTATGAAATTATTAAACAAATGACTATAAAATAAATTTTGTAAATATTAAAATAATTTAATTTGTGATTTAAAAAATACGCAACTCTATAATTTTAATTTAAGTTGTTGAAATAAAAGATAAATATAGCGTAATTTTTTCAATAAAATCTGCAAAATTGTATAATTTTCACCCAACCAACTTCGTATTTCATAAATGAATTATTTGTAATGTGCAGACGGAAAATATATCTATACGTAAAACAGAATTTGGCTGATATTCAGCGCGGATCATCCCAATACATTGTGTCATCATCATAAAAAAAAAGAAAAATACGCAACCAATCGTATTATATTAGAAAAAAGTAGCCGTTCAAATACACGTAGAGCATACCAAAAGTCGTGGTCGTGTGAGTTACACCATAAACGACTCGAGCGCGTAAGGTCCAGTATTCGAGAGTCGTGTACTCGAAATCAAATTCTTGGTCTTGAATGTTGGCGAGACCGACATCATCGATTCAGGTGAGGATCTCATGGTACTATAGTTCGAACCCAACGTTCTCGAAGACGTGCTCGACTTGTCCGAGAATCCAGAATCCGTTCCTCCCGTCTCGTCGATCTTGAACAGCTGTCTTTGCACTTTGCCGTTGAACAGCATACCCCAGGACTTGGAAATTTGAGTCGGAATCAGCACTTCCTCGTTTCTTTCCTTCTTGATTGGACTCAGTCCTGGCGAGCTGGTAGCAGCATTGTATCCTCTGCAGCTACTCCTACTGGAGGCTCTGGACAAGTTGCTAAGACGTGAACTGGTTCGCGGCCCATCGTCGTTGGACTCCACCTTGAAGGGCATGATTTGCATCTGTATCCAGTAGACACCTTCCTCGGCCTCGGGTTCTCTGGTGCAGGCCGGGAACTCGGTTAGCGTGAAGTTTGAGAGAGTTTCGTCCGCACTGTCGTATGACTTGTAGGAGAGAGTCGTGGACTTGGCCAGTTCGGAATCGGTGCTGCATGTGCTGCTGTGTCTGTCTTCCTCTTCCTCCGAGGAATCGTGTATGCATGCCAGGGCATCGATCATGCTCTTGATGAAACTTTGTGAATCGGCAAAGGACGAACCGGAGGATAAACTGGGAGTCTCGTTGCAGCTGCGGGTGAGCTCGTCGATTATCTCCTGAACGACACTGCGGTTGCATTCCGAGCGTTTGCTCTGGACTATCTTCTCCAACGCGGTTGACTTCTTGCGGGAGTTGAAAAATTGCGTGTCCGGTGATGGCGATGATCTGTAGGGGACGTATGAGTCTTCCTCATCGTCGGTGTCCACCTCACTGACGAATTCGGAGTAATGTGGGCCAAGGTTCCTATATTCAACATCGTCCATGAAAAAGTGATCCGGATTTTTATCTATTTTTAAAGTGACGTCGTTGATGTCTTCGTATTGATCCATTGAATCATCATCCGACAGCGAGACAGGATTTGGAGTAATAGATGCTGGTTGGATGATCTCTGTTTCGGGATGATCTTCAGGCCCGTATGTCGGAACAGGTTTTTCAAAGACGATATTGATGTTAGGGATTTTACGTGATGGAGTGATCCGAGGGAACGTATTGCTAGAGACAGTCGGACTGCGAAGCGGTGTTTTTGTATATTTGAGATACCGAAGCACGTCCGCGACTTGTAGAGCATCGAATTCAGCTTTCGATGATGACGATATCCATAATGATGGGCATTTATCTTTCTTGGGTGTCTTGCGTCTGATGCAATATGTTTCATTGAATCCGCTATCTGCCGATGAAGCGCGTGTGCTTTCTGAAAAGTAAGCGCAACGTATTTGAGATTATATTTATTTTTAATGACGAGATATCGAATCGAACTTACACTTCAAGGCCACACACACGCTTACCTTTCGTTTTTCTCGGCGAGCTTTTCGGCGTTCTCTTTCTCGGAGATTTTTTCGGTGAATTAGTGCTCTTGGTTTTCATGGTTTTCCAGTTGGGTATCCGGCACTCGATGGGCGTAACATTTTTCAGGAGCTTACAGGGCTTCTTGTGTAGTTGATACCAGTCGGGTATCGAGAGCTGTTGCAGACAGCGCTGGACGCGCAGCTCAGCCTCTGTGAACGTTCTTCCCTGTTTTACAAGAAAAAAAAAAAATATTTCAATACCTGTTCATTCGACGACTGATTCGAGCGATTAAATTATTTACGAAAAGTGATAATAAAAACATAATGGAAATGAACAGTGAAATTCAGTTTCCAAATCATGAGTTTAATATTATGATTAGTGACGTCATTCGTTCATTATACGTATATCCTATATACGTGCATAGAATTTTACACGGGGCATTATTTACGTCTAGTCATTAACTTCGTAATAAACATAATTTAATGTTAAAAATAAATTTCTTGAAAATAATCGATGATAAAAGGACTGTATGGAAGATTTTTCATTAGTACAATATCAATAGTACTATAGCGAAGAAGTCGATGTTAAACGTAGTGGAGGACACTTACAAGCTCCTCGGAATAATTTTCCAGCATGTTTCCTTTAATCCACTGCACGGACTCGGTCATGTTATACACAGTACCGAACGACTCGACGATCACCGAACAAAACCCCTATTCGATGAGAATAATTTGCGCATGCAGACACACGATTGCAATGATAATTTTTACGCGTAAACGATCAACGATCGACGTTGAATTCAAAGAGAAACAGGCGCCACGAAACTTTGGCAGGCGAAAAATCTGCGCAGTATACGCGTGTCGCTCGTACTGAGGCAAAAGCACAACTGAACGCGTATAGATGCTTCGCAGGGGGGGCTACGTTCGTCTGTCCTAGAGTCGGGATACCCGCGGCCAATTTTCCTTTAATGGCTCACTCTTCGGTTTTTCCGAAAATCTTGCCTGCGTCGCATATTCCTCGTAGATTAGGATTAAGACAGAGCGCAAGAGAGGGGGGCAAAGATTTAGGGATTCTCACAGCAAACAAAGAGAGAGAGAGGCAGTTGAAATCGTAAAAGTAACTACCATTCGGTTCGCTTATACCTGTTGCTAGCGAGGCTCTTGCTTTTCACGAGATTTTCGGTGCATGAAGTGCAGAATCTTCCCCTCCCTATATTCGCTATGACTCATCTCTATGGCTTCACGCCTTCGACTGTAACTTTGACTTTATGCGCATGCAAATACACGTATATTGAGATGATACAATGCGTAATGTGATTGTGACTATGTCTGGGAATGAAGCGACATGTACATATGTTAATTACCGAATTTTCCAGACCTCATAATCCTTATTGTACACGAACGCTATTTGTACAATTCAAATTGATACAACTTCCAAGATATTTCTTTGCCGAAGACTTTTACATTTGGAAACTTGAATTTCTCACTTTTCGGACTTATTAAGATGCTATATATATAGTAAAAGTGAGTCAATTACTTAACTCGGCAATTTTTGCGTCGTTAAAATCATTTCGCAGTCGCGCATCTCGAAAGCGTAAAGTTTCGGTGAAGGCGAAACCTGTACAGCGCAACCAAGAAAGAAAATGTACCAGAGCTTCTGTAAAGAATAATCACCGCGAGCGATAAGATCGTCGTTGTGTGACACGAGCGTATATATATATGTCGCGACACCGGCGCGGCGATGCGCTCACTCGTGAGGCTGTATTGCGTATATATGTATATATATAATTCGCAGCGGTGGCGTGTAATTTTCTCTCCTCTCGCGTTCGCGCAGTGTAAAAATGGGGACAATTTGCGCCAGCTGGAAAATTCGACCTTAATGGTATAGTACTTAAAAGACGTCGCATTTATCGTCGGCTCGTAAAGTATATATATATATTATTGTTTTGCGATGTCTTTAACTGTATGGTTGATTTGCGATCGAATATATATATATATATATATATAGGATACGGGATTTTCATGTGCCGTTTCTCGGTTTAGTACTTTATATAAGTGGAAAGTTAAATTGTAAGCCGAGGGAATGCTATTCAAATTGCGCTTTTGCGCACGTGTCTATTGGTAGTTTTTCGTTCAATGTGTCTAGTTTAATTTATGACGCTCCGCAGTAACATCTTTCAAATCGAGCGAAAACAGTATAGATTAACAGCCTGTATTTATGAATAGATCAGACGTGGACTGCGTAAATATTTAAAACGATATAGTATTCTGAAAATAAAGAATCGTTAAAAATAATGGTTAAATCAATTAAAAGAGATTCGTATTTCCATCCAAAATTATTAGGAAACACGAGTCAGTCAAAAGCATCACCGGTACTCGACTTTAAAATCAGTTTATTCCGACTCTATTACAAGTAGCTAAAAAGTTTTCAGTTTTGAACCTCAGTTTTACAATAGCGAAAAGATTAACCTTGCAAATGCATTCCCCCAACCGGATATGCACTTTATTTTTTACTCGGGCCAACATCAGCGGAATACCAATTTCATCGCTTTCGAGCATTTTCTCAATCCGATACTTATCCAGTACCCATTATTATTTCTCTCGTGTCCAGCAGGTGAAAGACACAGAAAATTTCTCCCCGCAAACTGAACGTAAGCTCTTTATCTGTCACCGCGTGTACCGTTGTTTTTTTTTCTTCTTCGTGTCGCACCTCGATGAGTCTGCAGTCTATCGTCCTCTGCAGTATATATAGACACTAAGAACCGTCGAAAATCCAAAGCAAGGCAAATCGAGCACGAGAGAGAAAAAGATGAGCGTCGAGTGGCAATAAATATCGCGTCGCATTGTACGGGAGCATGTTGTACTTCATATTATATACCTGAGGCTGACCAAGGGTCGACGCGACGAGGCGGTAATAATATAATCCTATGCAGACCCACTCGTCTGGCCTCTGTATAATTGCCTGCAATTCGTGAGGGAGAAAGACCCTAAAATCTCTCTCTTTCTCTCTCCACTCTCTCTCTCTCTCTCTTGGCTACTAGCACAGCACAGAAACTGCGCAAAAGCTGGGAGATATATATAAGTACTTTCTTCTTGGTCTCGACGTTTGTTCAGATGGTCCCGTTCGCGATACATCCCTTTTGTAAAGTGTAAAGGATAAAGTGTCTACGTGCGAATTGAAGAGACGTTGGCGGATGTGCTTTTGGCAAAATTATTTATATATATGTACCTGGGTTCTTCGAGTGCCGTCCAGTATACGATTTTTCCCGAAATATTTGTGCCTTTTCTGGATGGGGCAGTTTTGCAGGCGGACAATTGGTCACCAGAACGGTTAATTATAACATGCGAGGGGTTTATACGCTTTTGAGGCGTTGTAAATTTTCGGATCTGGAGTAATCCCGAAAATTCGCTTAGTCGATTTTAATGTTGACTTGTGGTAATCCGATGGATTTTCTGACTCTGACAAATAGGATTCATGATTGGGAATTAAAAATAGACGCGCGTTAGGAAAGCTCTCGAGTGCTGATGCTGTTATGACTGAGGATATTGTTTGCAGAGTAAAAAGGCTATTGAGACATTTAGCGATGGCTGTAAAATAATGTGAAAAGTGACGGTAAACATTTGTCTCTTACTCACCTCCATTAGCGTACTTACCTCTTGATTATTATACACTTTGCATTCATATAAGTGGGAAAAGACCGATTCGATAATAAATTAAACAAAAGAGAAAATCCTGCAGTGAGCATTTGATAAAATATTATAGATATCAAAGTATATATCGTTTAGGATTTCTTATGTAAATATCGGACTTGAAATAAGAAAATCTATAGAATCTGTTCTTAGGAAGGCAAATAATTACACAGTATAATAGCGAGTTTTGCAAAGTTTGTACTGCTCAAAGTTGACACCATCTCGAGACCTTTCAAAGAATTTTCTTATGATTGCAGTCTATTTGATTAGAACGATCGTCATTCGGATGACGATTTAATTCACACACTTCTTATAAAAGTGTAACATTATTATTCTTAAAAAAATCATCCTAAATAAACGATTGAAAGATTATAATATAAAATTAATAAATTGTTGGAATAATAATAAGCTTATTTAATTAATCGTATATTCCTCTGTGCTACCTATTATTATACAGCAGCAACAGATGAATAATGCGAATATGCGATGACAAGCCTTATTCATCTATTCTTGATGATCGGTGTATAGCTATAATAGTTAGTATGCTTCTGTGGTATACAGAATATAATTAATGTAACGCGTTGCAAATGTATATAAATAGAGAATAAATATGCCCTCGATAAAAATCAAGCCCACAAGCGCTGATTAAACATTACTTTCATGTAAACGAAAATATCGTTACCTCAAATAACTTCTTATAACGATGTCTTAACAGAACGTAAAACGTAATTCATCGATATTAAACATACGCGGATTGAATCATTAGCTGTTAATTCAATTACATCAAAATCAAAGTATTTCGCTGTCAGAATCCACTTTGCACGCATAATATATCATGTTGGCATTACACTTGCATTGCTCCGATGATAGTTCGCTATTCAATTAATCACAATAATTCTACGGTCAAAGACTTAACTTACGCCCTATATACATAGTATATATATATATATATATATAAATTCAGTGCCACTAAACTAGTTTAAGCCGCGTTACGCATTACCTCCGATTACAATCATTTAATAGATCGTTATATAAAAAAAAACATAAACAAATTATCAAAACATGGGGAAACGTATTAATTTTCATTTATATTTTCAAACGAACAAGTGCTTTATATAGAGGTCGTTTAGCCAAAAACAAATATCCGCACCAATAAAAACTATAGCTATAACTACTCGCCAAAATAAATCCCATAAATTATTAATGAATTGCACCCATATTGTCCGTTGAAAAGTAGTCATATTTTCATGGGAAATCAATAAAGAAAAGATTCGTCGGCATGCAGTCGCTCTCGCATATCTCTCACCGAGACACACTGGTCATTGTCTACCTGTACACACACACACACACACACACACATAGCCAGGCTGCACGCTGTTCTTTCACCGTATGACGGCTAACTGTCGGGGATCCACTCGGTGGGGGTTTGCACTCGCTCGAGCCAACGAACGAACGGAGAGCTCTCGACATCGCGCGCGGCCGAGACTGGTGGACGGGAAGATGTGTCCGCGACCTTATTCATCGCGCACATATACTCTCGCGCTCCGCACGCGACTACAACACACCTCGCGCTCCGCAGCGTCCCGCACAGTGACTTTTTCACGCGCCTGTATATAGAACTATATATGTATATATATAGATACGCAAGGGATGATATTAGGTGTTGAGCGGGGGTCGGTCTGTTTTGCTTGGCGACAGGTGCGCTAGCTCGCGGCTGCCTATTCCTTATAATCCGGCGTGGATTTGCTTCGGACCGTGTCTCTCCTAATTTTTTTTTGTTTTTCTACATCGCCTGCGCGCGTGCCTCTGTGTGTTTATAAGCTACTCGCAAGCTATAGGATTTGCCGTCGAGGAGATGAGGCTCGAGGATTGAGCTGTTGCTGCTGCTGCCCTTTTTTTCTGCCGAGGTGAGTGCGAAAGATTTGGGTTTGATATACTCTTATGCACGATCATTTTGTATGGGATATACACGAATGCGCTCCGATGCGTATATACTTATCTCTCTAATAGGAGTGAGAGCTGAGATATACAGTAAAGAGAACTACGATTAGAGTGAAAGTGTATGTACTAGGCAGCTGGAGGATAATAGCGCAGATTCGGAGTGAAGGAATCGCACCGAAAAAACGGGGCCACGACTACGCGCTAACGTTTTTTTTTTTTCAAACGGGCGGATATGATGTATAGCAGTGAGTGAGCGCGCGATCGTCGACGATCGATTACCGCTATATATATACGCCGGACGAAATGTAGTGAAATTTTAAGCAACGCGATAACGGATGTATATATTTATATACGAGGATGGAGTAACGGTACCCTCCACAGTACCCATGGGATTCTACACACACCAAATGCGCGCTATAACCGATTTCTCTCTCTCTCTCTCTCTCTCTCTCTCTCTCTCTCGGCCAGCAACACACATACCGATCCATACTATGGTATTTGGGTCCCCTCTACGAACCTTGTATATATACAGATATTGTGTGTGTCTCTATTTGGCGCAGCAGCGAGCACGTGGAAATTAGATTCCTGCCGCGAGTGGTGCGCGGGCTTTCGTGAACGCGCGCGAGTTTCGCTGCCGGCTATATACCGATACTATATGGGATTGTTGCACTGGCCGCCGATTGCGAATTCAAAGCGCGTACACGCGGAGCAAGGCTAAACGTGCCACGATCCGATTTCGATGCGTTCGAAACAAAGTTAAAGTTATGTTCCACTATAGTTGGGTGAATAAACAATTTAATAAAGTAACTATCTATAGACTAATTTGTGCACATTGGGTTATATTTAGCGTATGATTTCACCGTGTATATGTCACCGAATTAAAATAACGAATCGTGCTAAATTTAAAATGGAACAACAGGATCCTACGAGAATGTTTAGAAATTCAAGTGGCTGCACTTTCGTAAAAAAGAAATAAAAAAAAGGCCACCGTATCTCGAAGCATTGTTTGCGAGTTTAAAACCTTACGGACATGTTAAATGCGCAGAACCAGTCTCTTGTGAGCGCAGCACATAAATTGCTCTTAACTTCCTCCCGGGCGCGAAGACACATAGACACACACAAACATACACATCTCGCCGACTTTCGTTCTGCATATTTGCAGAATCATAAATATCTACAAGCGTAAAACTATTGTAATCCGTTTAACTGGCAAAAACTCGTTCGTGCACTCGCACGCGTTCTCATAAATAATTATAACAAAATATCACCTTCGGTGAACCGAATATGTTTTTCGCCGAGAAGCTTCATAATTGCGTTTCTTTTTGTTTTGTCACCTCAAGTCGAAAACAAAAAAAAGAATCTCGATCGCAAGGGCATGTAAGCGACATTCTTCGATGGTGCATTCGTCGGTAAGTAAAGCCGCAATGTACTTTCACGTACACTCATGCATAATATACAACTCTTTGTTTGGTATGTGCTGCTGGTGGTGCTGTTGAGTTTGACTGGTTGTCGACGCGCGCCGCTTGCATTTCAATGCCAGTCTGGCCCGGTTGATACGCCGCGATGCACCTGCATGTCCTCGGTGGCGATTCCTCTACCGCCCCACCATGTGTGACCTTGAGATGTCTCGATTCGCGCTCATGCTGCATCCGTGACTCGTATAAAATGAGAAAATGAACTTGGCTGCAGTTTTAAAAAAACAGACCGAAGTATCCATGTAGGCAGATGTTAGCGATGGGACATTTATATAAAATAGAGCCGCTGTGAAAAATGTAATTTATAACAGAGCTTGGATACGAAGAAAAATTTGGTATTAGGTATACTATATGTTTTAGTATCTCGAAAACGCATTCGCAAAAATACATCGAAGCGAGTCAAAATTATGGTCCATCGAGTTCTTCGTTAAACAAAACTATATACCTCATGCTCCATATATCTCTCGGTTAAAACGGGTCAGTCTACGACTGCACTAATCCTATAGGCGTCGTTAAACCGTCGATGTCGCAAAAATAAGTACTTATTATCTAAGCTCGATTATCAAACGATTACACGCGAAGCTTCTGTATTATACATATTTGCAAGTACGTTCAATATTACTCTCTAATGATGCTCATCTATTAGCCATTAGACCCGGTTAATTTTTGTTGATGTACATATACGTGCTGTATATTGCGCTGATTGAGTCACCGAACGTTATTTTCGAAGAAGCAATTACAGAGTTGTATACGGCACTCGGTGTAATTATCGTTTTCTGCGCGAATCCGGGCCATCGACACTTGCGATGATTCAGCGGCAGTTTGTGAAATATAAATACTCTCGGACTTTTACTTAAGCTGTTGTCTTTTGAGGTATCGTAGCTTGCAAAATGATGCACGCGGTTGTTTAAATAGTTAAGCGAAAGCTGATTATATATGCTTTCGTGCATCGCAAATAATATTATTCTCTAAGAGCTTTGAGTGTATTTACATTTTCCTAGGGTCTGTAGCCATAAATCAAGAAAAAACATTGAGCAAAAAAAATACGACTATTTGAGGCAAAGTCATTATAGAAATGGAAATGTTACATCCTATATTCTTTACGCGCGGGAAGAAATTTAAATGTACACACGGTGTAATATTCGTGAAATTCAAATGCAATGCTAACAGAGGTATAATTTACCGCGCAATCCACCTGTCAACTTTGCTGCTGGCGTATACAGCATTTTCTCGGAATTCCCACTATGAAAATCTCTTTACAACGAAAAAAGAAAGACATTGAACTGTCGATCAACTAAATACAGATATTATAACTATCGCACGTCCTGTGCATTTAAAAGAAAAAAAAAAACGGAAATGTGAAATGTACAATTTCATAAATTGTTTGTGTTGTTGAATCGAATCGGAGATTTATTTAAAATATATTATGTGTAGATCTTGATTAAATTAACGCAAACATTAGTTGATAATTGTACATTCATCGATATATGAAGATATTAGCAATTCGATTTAATATTCCTATGGATAGATTTGTCCATGATTAGCATAAAAAACTTTCAACATTCAATCAATTCTATGAATGATATGATATTTATGTACAACTTATCTTGTTGAAGCTGATCCTAAATATCCTGCATTATCGTATTCATTATTATTATTATATTAAGTAAATATTACGATATTCAGTAATTTAATTATTTAATAAATTATATATAAATTTATTATATAAATATTTTACATAAATTTATTATATAAATTTCAATTTGATTAAGCTTGCATTTTAAGGAACATGTAAAATCTAAGATTCGAATATTGCATACCTAAGTAATGACGATTTATTTGATGTATTGCCTGCACAATGGCCCTTTGTAAAAGGGTTACACACTCCGATTTGAATATTTCTAATAAAATAGAATACGAAAATTGTCTGAAATTTATATGGCTTTGTAAGCATAATCGTGATATTATTTCAAGTGAAACCTTTCTTTTTCAAGACTATACTTATTTCTAAATTATTGCACATATCTCATGTTCTGTAGTACTTAACTTGCGGTTTCATGGTGTCTCGATAGCGACTCGAACAAGACGATTGGCGAACGTCATTAGGCAATACCAAGGTTCTGCAATTACCGCAGCTCAATTACCTCGTCTTACATTTCGACCAATCATACCCTACATATAAACAATCTTTGGTACATATATACCAATCTCGTATCTTGACATTTGCATAAAATGGCACGATGCACAAGTCTCGCAATAATCATTTCTAATTGGAAACGACGTATACCAAATTAACCACAACAATTCGTTTTTTTTTTCTCAGCTGAAGCCTGCCCAAGTCAAATCCTCAGGATGAAGAACGTGAAGAGGACGGCGCGTCTGGCGCGTCTGTTCCGCCGCGAGATAACGAGCGAGAGCATTGCCGCGCGCGATGACGCAAACCCAACGGCGACCGCGAGCAGCGAATCGGTCCAAGCGAAGCCCTACGAGGAGATCCCGGGCCCGAGGCCATTGCCTATCCTCGGCAACACTTGGAGACTCTTCCCCGTGATCGGTCAGTACACCATATCCGACACCGCCAAGATATCCCAGCTGTTCTATCAGCATTACGGGAAAATAACGAGGCTGACGGGCTTGATCGGTAGGCCGGATCTGTTGTTCGTCTACGACGCGGATGAGATCGAGAGGGTTTACAGGCAGGAGGGACCTACGCCTTTCAGGCCCTCTATGCCCTGTCTCGTCAAGTACAAGGGAGAGGTCAGGAGGGAGTTTTTCGGCAAGCTACCCGGAGTCGTTGGCGTGTAAGTATCGTGCACTTGCTCCGGCGCTATTCTATGTAGAGAGCGACTTTTTCCTTTCTTTCGAGATTGCTTTTTGCTTATTCGGTTACGCGCACTTTGAAAGCAATGCTCGGAAGAAACGCGGACGAGTCGGTTTTATGCATAGTCGGAAAAGACGTACGTGCGCTTTACGCATTGGTTCAAAATTCATGAGACTTTCTTTAAAAAGAGAAAACTTGTCAGAGTCATCCGTTACTATAGCTTTGTAATTGACTAAAGTCCTATTGTATACGACTTGTTACGGAAATGATAATTTTAATTTTACGTGGACAACTCTATATAGATCATTTTCGAATAACTGAAAGGAACAAAAAAGAAAGTGGCTTACAAGGGTTTTTTAACATTGATAACGGATAAATATAAAAAAATCCCTGTCGATTCATTGGCACTTAGCTTCCTCAAACTTAATGTTTTGTTCTAATATACGTTTATTATATAATTTACAAATAAAGTAAGTAATTTAACTATTTAAAAATATTTCAAAAATTGTATAAGAAATTTAGATTTTTTTTTTTTTTTTAACAAATTTCATTCGCCTAATATTTAAAAATTATAATTCAATAAATTATATTTTAAAAGTATTTGTAAATACAAATATAATGAGATATTAAGCATCAACTTCCATCAAATCATGATTAAAATATAAATATTTAAAATAATTTTTAAAATCAGAAAAATTGAAATATCTTCAAAACTTATTAACCAAATGTATATAAAAAATATACAGCTCTTAAGTAACAAACATGCTATTTATATATAAAATTTTTAAAACATTTGAGCCGTTTTACATCCGTTATCGAATTTGATAGAAAACCGATTTTTTCATAATATTGTTAATTTCTCAAAAAATATAAAATATTAATTCCTAAAAATTTAACAGATTCATGCTAACAATAATCTAAAAAATTTAGTTAAATTTCATAATGATTAATAAAGAAATTCTAAAGTTATAACCATATTATCAAACAACGACATTTTTCGAAATAACAAAAGAACGACGCAAGCAATTTCAAAAAGTAATAATTCAAATTGTAGGTAATTTAATGTTCTTATTAACGCATATTATAAGTTTAGTGAACATTAAACTTCCCTTAACAAAAAAGTTAAAAAACTAAATTATTTCAGAAAAAGTAATTTTCTGAGATATACATAAGAGAATCAATGAATCTTAAAATTTATTTTTCCTTCATTTATTTTTCATGCGATAAAAAACTGAGTAAAACAAATATTTATACTTTGAAATCTGTAGATGCGTTCTCGAGATACACAGATATACATTCATACACACATACAGACACAAAAAAAAATTTTCCCCAATCTACTAAATTTTTGTTTCAAAAGTCTCAAAAAATCATTTTAAGCATTTT
>UELV01180149.1:0-11979 GCA_900490015.1 Megastigmus stigmatizans
CTCTCTCTCTCTCTCTCTCTCTCTCGACCGCCTTTCAAGCGCACTCGCTCTTGCGCCTTCGGCTTAGGCTCTCCATCAGCAGTATTCGTTTGAATTCTGAATTAACAAGCCGTAAAGTTGCGGCGCGGTGTAGTCGATTCGTTCTCTCTCCTCTCGTCGCCTTTGAGCACTGAAGACTTTCTCTCCGGCTTTCTCTCTCTCTCCCCCCCAGTTGATACGAGACTGTCGAGTGGCGCGTTGTATAATTGGGGAACGAGCGAGCGTAAAAATGTGTAACACGCGCTCTCTCTCTCTTCTGCTCGATACCGTGGACCGAGCACCGACGCGCGCCACGAGTGCTGGTGATTAGAGGAGAGAAGATTCTGCCGGGTGCGCGCGCGCGCCAAGGGGGAACGATGACGACGACGCGAGGATCTTCATTAAGTGACGAGTGCGTCGAGCGCGGATTTTAATTACTCCGCATCGGAGATGGTGGTGGCTGTCGACGCGATGCGAATTCAAAGATTCCGCGAACGGTTGTGTGTGTGTATATATATATATATGTGTGTGTGTGTGTGTGTGTGTGAGCGCCGTTGCGGCAACGCAATTAAGCCGAGGCTTCCTCATTTGGGTATTAATTTTCTTTTCCGTCCTCCTTTTTCTCCTCCTCCTACCTCTCTGTGTTTCTTGATATTCCTCTCGCGTTTGCTTTTACTCGCGGATATCATGTATGTAAGGAGAGGTGATTATTATATTTCACAGGTCGATGACTCACTCAGTGGGTCGAACAGCTTACATTAATGACATGGCGACGTTTCTTCCTTTATTTTTTTTTTCTTCTTCTTTCTGCTATTAGGTAAATGAAATTGAAAAATGTAAATCGGTCCAGAACTTCTAGAAATATTTATGGTACATACACATACACACACACACACACACACACACACACACACACTCAGGAGGAGACACGCACGCATATAATAGAAATAATAATAATATTCTAATGATTATTTTAAAGAAGCAAAATTTGGTGAAGAAATAGTTTACTTCGGAAATCGTTTATAGAAACCTCCGTATCTCGAGAACGGCTTAACCGATTTTCAAATTTAAAAATGGATATTGAATCAAATGATTATATTTGAGGGAGGCAAGTGCCAAAGAATTGGTTTTTATAAATGAATAACTACATTTAATAATTATTTACGTAAATTACTGATGTTATGTGCACAAACAATTTTTCATACTCGTAAAAATGTTTATAGTAATTTTAGAGCGTAATCTTATCCATGCGTTTTCTATACGCCTTAATCTTATCAATATACGCCTTATCTTATCAGTTTGTTTTTGGTAAAAGCATAATTATTCTTCACTTGTGTAACCATTTTACTGCACTTCATAAAACGATTGTTTTTATCTCGTGCAAATAAAAAATATTTTAGCATCTTAGCATTTTAGCAAAATTTTAATAATCAACGCTTCTGTTCTTCATTCACTTATATAGTCTGACTAACGCTTTTAATTGTAAAAACCAAATCTGAAGTCATCAAAATTATTATTGACCCAGCGTCTAAAAGAGCAATCGGTGTCGAATACGTGACTAACAGGAGTACCAGTATGCACAAAGCTTTTGCAAAAAAAGAATCGATTGTTTCAGGAAGTTCTATTAACTCACCTAAACTGCTTATGTTATCCGGAATAGGGCCAGCAGATGAACTTCATGAATCAGGCATCGATATTATTAAAGATCTACCAGTCGGAAAAAATCTCCAAGAACATTTGGCTGCGAGTTCAGTAACGCTGGTTTCGTACCAATTCACAATAAAATTAGACGTTAATGAATGGTTGGAAAGACGGAAAGGACCTTTAAGGAGCACTGCATTGTGGGGTATAGTAACGTTCTTTCAGACCTCGTTTGAGTCACGAAAGGGTGCGCCAGATATGGAAATTCACTACGAAAAGCTTGTTGTTGACGAAAACAAAACGGGCACCAATTCTCTGTACGGCAATACTTCGTACTATAATAGAATTCAGTTTGTTCTCACTCTATTAACACCAAAAAGTCGTGGTTGGATCAAGTTAAATAAAACTGATCCTATATGGAGAAAACCGTTAGTGTATACAAATTTTTTTTCTGATCCGCAAGATATCAAGGCATTGATAGAAGGTCTTGATATGACTACCAAGTTTATGCAAAACGCATCATTCACGGTGGTTATATCGTCAGCACCAGAATGTGAAAAATATTTATCAAACTATACAGAGTATTACGAGTGTGTATATAGAATATACCATATACCTTTATATCATCCAGCGTCAACCTGTAAAATGGGGCCTGAAAATGATTCAGAAGCGGTGGTTGATTCCAGATTACGTGTATACGGAATTCAAGGCTTGAGAGTCATATATGCTTCTATAATGCCTGTTTTAGTTAGAGGAAACACAAATGCACCTACAATTATGATCGGTGAAAAGGGAAGCGATTTGATTAAGGAAGATTGGTTATCAGAAGCGATGTAATTAGCTACATTTTATAAAGTAAAATAATAGATTAATAAAATCTTAATTTTTATATACAAACCATTTAACAATTTAGAATTTTTTATAAATAAGAAAGAACGAATAAAAATATTATAATGCAAGATGATCACTGTATACCAAATGGTAGTTGTTCTAATAATAAATTAATATAAAGGACCCCTGGTAGAAATTTAACCGAGTTATCACCAATTTATAAACCATTTTTTTTCAAAATGGATAATTTGTGTCTAACGATCCTAGATAGAAACCCCGCTTGCTGGCAGCAGAATATCAGGTAGAATTGGTTGAAACCCCGCTAAGGCGAAATTAATGGCTTTGAGTTGCCTACTACCGAACGATCAAATAAGCTAAGAGGTTTCTGAAATTTACATATTCTTTCTATTTGTTAAGTCATTATATTTAGATTACCTACTGAGAATAATGGTATTACATATCAGTCACGCAGAGTAAAAGAAATCAGAAATATAAAGTGTAAAGTTAAGATCAGAGTTACTGAATACGAAGAAGTTTGTTGAAAAAAATCTCCGATAGTTCAAACTAATGTTATTATTATATGAATTTCTATAACTTAAAAATTTGCTTGACCAATTTACAAAAAAAAAAAATTTTATGACAAAAGTATATATAGGGTGACTGTCCCGATTAGTGTGCCATTAAAAAACTTTTTTGGTTGATAAATGTACAGTTTACATTTTGATATTTTTTATTATCAAAAGGATGATTTATAATTTTAAACTCTTTCTTAAACGCGCGAAATTTGTTTCTTTATTAAAATGAATTTTTGATACTTCGTTTCTTTACATTAAAATAAAACGATTTCGTCCGTATTAATGTGCCGTTTTGTTTTCCCATCAGAACACATTGAACCTTATTGTGTGCTCTCTATTTGTGAACATATCCTCGAAAAAGTGTATTTCGCGGTACTTTAGAGCTTTCACAAAAGCTTAAAACGTTATACTTTGCAACGTAACTGAGAAATTATAACTCGAATTTTGATAAAATCTATTGTATAAATGTAACTTATTTATATAATTCTGTTTTTATGAGCGTTTATAAGATAATCGCCTTAATGATAATTGGATATTGGTTCAAATGATTAAATTAGAGGATGGTAAGTGCCAATGAATTGGGTGCAGTTTTTATGAATGAATAACTATAGACTTGAGAATTATTTATGTAAATTACTTACATTATGCACATAAATAATTTTTGAATTTATAAATAAAGAACCCATCGATTGATCACATCGAACCAAAAGATTTAAATCAGTACTTTCTATGTTGATGTACTGTTTAATTACAATCACTTAATGACAACAATTTTTCACACTGATAAAAATGTTTATAGTAATTTTTAAGCGTAATCTTATGTATACGCTTTCTATATGAGCGTTAGTCTTATCTATATGTGTTATCTTATCAAATTCTTTTTGGAAAAAACAGAATTATTCTTCACTTATATAACCATTTCACTGTGCTTCGTAAAACGTGGTTTATCTTGTACTGATAAATAATATTTTTGCATACAATATTTTAATGATCAACGCTTTTATTCTCTATTCATATATATAGTCGGACTAATGTTTTCCTGCAGAATTACTTTGTCTTTCACACAAAACTAGTGAAAAGTGACTAGCAAAATGACATGGACACCTGTTACAGCAGAAAATTGCTTTTCCAACACATTCACTTCGACTTGTGAACCATCATTTTTGACGTTCTTAACTTTCCTAACGCAATATTTTGGTCATTCAGTAGATGATTTCCATGCAGAACGACATGACAAAGAACAGCATGACCAAAACAATAATAGTTATGATTTTATCGTGGTTGGTGCTGGAAGTGCTGGCTGTGTTTTAGCGAATCGTTTAAGTGAAATAAAAGACTGGAAGGTAAGAAACTATATAAATAAATCGATTATTAGTACTGTATAATTATATAACATACTTTCTATCTAAATTTGAATTAGTAACTGAATTATCAGTGATTCAAACTTAAAGAGTAAATATGTTTAATAATATATTTTTCTCATAATTTAATAATTTCATGCAATCAGATAATATAAATAGCTGTGGTATTTTATAGGTATTACTATTGGAAGCAGGTGAAGAGCAACCTATAATCACAAGTGTACCAGGTTTAGATGGATTATTATGTAATAGTAGCATTGACTATTCTTATATTATTCAGCCAGAAACCGAACTGTGCCAAATTAATCCTAGTGCTTGTATTGAACCTCGTGGAAAAGTAATGGGAGGATCCAGCAGTGTTAATGGTATGCTTTATGTCCGCGGTAACAAATTGGACTATAATGAATGGATTAAATTAGGAAATCCTGGATGGGGTTGGGAAGACATTTTACCTTATTTCAAGAAATCAGAAAATTTGAGACAGGTATGTAATTTGAATCGCATAAAAAAACTAATTGCAATAATATTACTATTTACAAAATTGGCATGTTGGAATTTTTAAGAATAAAATTTTTTAATATGAAATAGAATTGGACATAAATTTATGAAAAAAATTATATACTTAATATTGTATCCCCATGTCTGGGTTACATAATAACATAATATTTCAGGAAATTTCATCTAGTGCTCCCTCGGATCACGCTACTGATGGATATTTGGACGTTGAGTTATCTATACCCGACAAAAATATTGATACAATAATTGATCATTGGAAAAAATTAGGATTCAATGAAGTTGACTACAATTCCGGAAATCAAGTAGGTGTCAGTAAATTACAATATACAAAAAAAAATGGCTCGCGTCAGAGTACAAACGATGCATTCATTAGACCAATTCGTGGTAAAAGGTCTAACTTAATTATAAAAACCAACTCTGAAGTCATCAAAATTATTATTGACCCAGCGTCGAAAAGAGCAATTGGTGTCGAATATGTGACTAACGGGAACACCAATATTCAAAAAGCTTTCGCAAAAAAAGAAGTGATTGTTTCAGGAGGTACTTTTAACTCACCTAAACTGCTTATGTTATCCGGAATCGGGCCAGCAGATGAACTTCATGAATCAGGCATCGATATAATTAACAATCTACCGGTCGGAAAAAATCTCCAAGAACACATAGCTGTGAATTCAGTATCACTAGTTTTTAACAATCATCAAGATTCATTCGTACCAATTGAAGATAAAATTAAAGACGCTGATGAATGGTTGAGAACACGAAAAGGACCTTTAAGTGGCACTGGATTGTGGGGTGTAGTAACGTTCTTTCAGACCTCGTTTGAGTCGCGAAAGGGTGTGCCAGATATGGCAATTTACTACGGACTTGTTGTTGATGACAATAACAAAACCGGTACCAATTCTCTGTACAGCGATACTTCGTACTATAATAGAATTCAGTTTGTTCTCACTCTATTAACACCAAAAAGTCGTGGTTGGATCAAGTTAAATAAAACTGATCCTATATGGGGGAAACCATTAGTTTATACAAATTTTTTTTCTGATCCTCAAGATATCAAGGCATTGATAGAAGGTCTTGATATGACTACCAAGTTTATGCAAAACGCATCATTCACGGTGGTTAGATCGTCAGCACCAGAATGTGAAAAATATTTATCAAACTATACAGAGTATTACGAGTGCGTATCTAGAATATACCATATACCTTCGTATCATCCAACGTCAACCTGTAAAATGGGACCTGTAAATGATTCAGAAGCGGTGGTTGATTCCAGATTACGTGTATACGGAATTCAAGGCTTGAGAGTCATAGATGCTTCTATAATGCCGGCTATAGTTAGAGAAAATACGAATGCATCTACAATTATGATCGGTGAAAAGGGAAGCGATTTGATTAAGGAAGATTGGTTATCAGAATCGATGTAATTAACTACATTTTATAAAGTAAAATAATAGATTAATAAAATTTAGATTATTGGAATTTTTTAATAAGAAAGAGGGAAAAATTATTAGAATTATAATTGTTCTGATAATAAATTAAAGTCCCCCTGGTAGAAATTTACCCCTGCACGAGCGAATTGTTGCGTGGAAAAAAGAGAACAGCTCTCCTACATGCCGGGACTACCGCTCTTCCACACCAAGAGCAGCTGATGTCCCAAATGTCTCTCTGTGTGCTTAATTAGCCTTCATTGGGATTTTCATGTTATTTATCTCCTAGATTGTGGTTTTTTCATTACTACTATAACAGTTTTACTCTGCTTTTTGTAAAATTACCATTCAAAATCTTACATCAATACTCATTGTTATTGATTTTAAAATTATTAAATGTGTACTAATATTAATATTATAATCTTACATTACAATTATTTAAAATTAATATACAGCAGACCCGAATTTCACGAGTAGTATATGACTCATATAGCCCCGAACGTGTTAAAAATATAAAAAATAATAAAGAAATAAGTTATAAAAAATAAATTTGAAAAGATTTTGGTAACGATAAGTTTTGATTTTCGTAAATTGTATGATAGAAATTTTTTAACTTTATATCATTTCGGTCTATCAGTTTGTTTGTTTTAAAATAATTACTTTTATTTTCTTTTTAAAATAAATTTATTTTACAATAAATTTATTTTACAATAAATTAATTTTTTTAATTCAGTTATTTAAAATAGTCTGAATTCGTCATTTGTCTAATTGCGTCGCTTTGACCGCGCATTTCTATTAGTAGTCTGTTTTACACATATCTAATAATATAATTTAGTTTCTGTAATTAATATACAAATACTACTATTCGTGAATCACTTTAAAATTTATTTACTATTCTAATATATTTTAACAATTATACAATTTTTTTTTATTTATCTATTAAATGTGCTTGTTAAATTTTACTTTATCCGATACTTCTTTAGAATTTGATATGTTTTTAACATCCTATATTTATAATTCTTTTATATTTAATCTATTTTATATATCTCGTTAAATATGTGAAAAAATATTTATATCTTTGACTATATAAGGTAGCCAAAAATTTTTTAACAAATATTTACTTCTGAGATATTGGAGAATAATAATTGAAAAAATTATATTTTGAAAGTGTTTAAAATTAAAAATAAAATGAGATATCAAATAGCAAAATCCATCAAACTATTTAAGAAAATACTATTTAAGAAAATACTAAAATCATTTAAGAAAATACTTAAAAATCAGAAAAACTCATATGTCCCCAAAATTATTTATCTAATGTTTGGAAAAGATCTACATCTCTCAAAGTACAAAAATGCTATTTATATATAAAATTTTGACAAGATTATTTATTACATTATTAGTTCAAAAAATAACAAATCTTAATGCCTAAAAAGTTAACAAATTCATGCTAACAATATTCTTAATAATTGAATAAATTTTCATGATTGATATAGGATTCAAAAGTTATAATCTAAGTTTAAAAAATTATATTTTTCAAAATAACAAAAGATCGACGCAAGCTATTTTCAAACATAACGTCTGAAATTGTAGGCAGTTAAAAGGTCTTTCTAACGCATGTTGTAAATTTTTAAAATATTAAACGTTCAAGAAGAAAAAAAAAACTAACAAACAAAAAATCAAACGTCATTTTTTTAAATAAAACAAAAGATAATCGATAAATCTTAAAAATTATTTTTCGGTCGCCAACCCACAAAAAACGAATAAAATGACTAATTAAACTTGAAAATCAGTACATCCGCTGTGGAGATACAGATTCTCACACATACAAACACGCACGCACACTCGCACATATACACACATGCACACGCACGCACGCTCGCACCCACACTCACGCATGCACGCTAGTACTCGCGAAAAAAATTTTTCTCAAAAATAGTCAATTTTTGTTCCAATGTTCTTAAACATAGTTTTTAAGTATTTTTGGATTTTTTTTCACCAGTACAAAGATTTCTCTCTGAGGGAGCAAAATATAAATCAATTTAGGTATAATAAGATCAAAGTGGTTTGAACTCAAAATTCCGGTTATACAGGCACATTGTTTTTGGATAAAATTGACACCACCCATTTTAAATTTTCAGCAATTGACTAAAAGATATTAAAAAAATGCAAGCAGCTACATGTGTCCAAAAATTAAAGATGTTCATTTATCAGCATAATGAATGGTACTTTTTGAGTACGATGGTACAGACATATCTCACTGTGACATATGCAAATGATTATTACTGGGAAGACGGACATTTTTTAAGCTCTGAAAATGAGCCATATATATATCAGTTCGTGTAAGAACATTTTTTGATAAAAGTCATAAAGTAGTTGCGGGCAAAACCAAAGTAATAAGTAGCAAAAAATGGCAGTATGATAAAACTCTAATAAGGATAGCAAATATTTATTATCGCTCATGCTTATTTTTATAAATTATCATAATTTGTACATAGGTATAAGTAACTTTCTTCATTGTTGCATATTATGAAGTACAAGGTATAACATATCGTTCAATTTCTATACTATCAAATCCAAAAAATCATTGTTCTTTCAAGCTGCTTCTTTTTACTAAAGAGCAGAACAAATCGAATTCCTCGACAAAACACTGTCTCTCGCGATTCACTGCACGTTCAGATTTCTCCTTCAAATATCGAGCAAAGCTAATCCAGCAAAGTAAAGAAACAATCTTGAACGGTATAGACACACAGTAAAAGAGCAGAGATGAAAATTGCGAGAAACAACCCTTATTGCATTACGAGCGGAGTATAACTCGTTCGATGCGTGACTTCAGGCGGAGAGCTTGAGAAAAGCTACGATATAAGGGATATAGCGATAGACGGACGTTCATCTTCACGGCCTTTTATAATCGTGTGCACTCCTCGTACCTCTGCCCAGGAGCGAGAGTGAGAGTGAGAGCGAGAGCGAGAAAGGCGCAATCTCGGCCCGTGTATCGTCCGACGAAATTGCCGGGAAATCAAGACGCGCTCAATAGCTACGGTCATTTAGTTGTGCAACTTACGACTTGGCCAACAGCTCGAGAAACGCTAGGCAGCTGCAACATCGGCTTTATACATCTATATAATGGAAGGCACAGCTGCACGTGTGCGCGTAGATAAAGCTGGAATTTTCGAGCTTTTCCTGGCTTCCGTGATGTATAAAAGTTCGGTAGTCAGAGAGAGAGAGAACTTTTATTTCTTTCGCGCGTACGCTTCCGAGAAACTAAGTGAAAATCTCGTTTGAATTGGCACCGCGATGATTGGCGAGCGCGAAGATCTGAAATATCTTGAATGGTATGCGCACGCGGTAATTCGCGGAATCACCGAGGCTATTCGTCGCATTAAGGAGCGCCGTTTAATCGCGCACACGGCAGATTTGAATTTCACGCTACGTGAACGCCGAGCATCGAGAACCTCGTTAAAAAGCGAGCATTCAGCGCATTCTTTGCTCGCGTACTCGGATTACGTATCGTTTAAAATGCGATTGCGAGCCGAGTGCGTATTAGGGGAGGTATATAGGGAATCCCGCTAATACCTTGCAGAGCAGGTGATTCATACTTGTTTAGACTCGCGAGCATGGAGAGAAAATGCAACTTTGTGATTATAATTGTTGATGCTTTATTTTATGCGCGTGTTTATTAATGTGCATGCAAATTATATAGAATGAATTTTCTGCGAAATGGTCAGTTTTATTTTAAGCTTTCATTTTAGCGGAATATCTTTGCCGTATTTGCTTGGGCGTTCTGAGATCTAATAAACATTAAAGATTTGTAATTTTCCTAAATCCGTTTTCTAAATATAAAAAATACAAATTGTTATTAAATGTAATCAAATAAAAAATCCGTTTAAAATTGTATATAAAATATAATCAACTTAATTTAAAAGTATTGTGTAATATATTATAAATTAATATTGAATATAATTTTGTGAAGTTCGTAGCATGTATTTTTTATGTTGATAGTACATTGAAAAAAGAATTGACAAAATATTTTTTTTCATTTTTTAAAGTATTGCATACATATAATGAAATATATTATTTGGAAACTTATGCAATTCTTGTTTTTAATCACATTAAAAATATCAATTTCCACTTCCATTCCAAGAGTTAATAATATGAAATCTTAAACATAATATACAGTTTAACGCTGCAGTATAGGACACTAAAAAGTGCTTGAATGCGCTAGAGCAGCTACTGCACTTTACACGTAACAATGCGCGTTTGGCCACGACTGTTCCAAAATACCTTTCACTTTCATTGAAAGTGTCTCTTAGCGATACTTGGAAGAAATTGAATGACTTTAACGTGTCAACAGGGGGCGTAGCTCAGATGGTAGAGCGCTCGCTTAGCATGCGAGAGGTACCGGGATCGATACCCGGCGCCTCCAAATTTTTTTTTTGCAATTTTGATTAATATAGTTTACACTTGAATATAATAATTATAATAATTACAATTGAAAAACAGCCATATTGCAAGAGCTTTAGACAAAGTAACTATCCTCTGCTATACAAATGGTGTCATTGCGTAATCACATATATATATATACAAATGAATTATATATTATTTGAAAAACAATTATAAACTGAAATATCTAAAAATACTAATTTGTAATAAGATTTAAGTAGACGAAAGAATTGACGTTGAATTTATGTAAATAGAGTTGTTTACGGGGAATTTTTTCCAAAAATTAACTTCTATATAATTTAACTGTATTTAAAAACATATCATATTCTTAGTATTAATAACCATTAAAAAAAATAATTTACCTAGTTTATTTTAGTTTGTAAAAAACAGGACAAATAAATTAAGGACAATGTATCAAATTCGTGAAAACTAAATAAATTTAATGTTATAGTGCAAAATGTAAAAATGTTACATTAAGCAGACAGAAATCGCGTCAACATGTGAATAAAACTATAGTTAACAAAATATCTAATATTTTATTTAATAATATTAAATTTAGTTAGTTTTTTCTGAATTTCTTGCGTTACCTCCAATGTATTTATGATTTTTCTATCATTTCTTAAAGTTTCAGGTGATTTGATCAGTTCTCTCAGGAGTAAAGCTTGATCAGACGAAAGTGATAAGTACACGGAGAAAAATACTCTCTTTAAAATTACTATAATCTTCACTAATGGCGAGACAGAGTCAAATTATGAGAAACTTTACAATAATTATAAAACTTATTAGCATACATTCAATAATTTCCGCAAGTCCTGACACTGAAAAATGATTAGAGTAGTAACTAAAAATTGCTAACGTGTATACTAAAAATTATACGCAGTAAAATTTCAATAACTTTATTTTTTAATTTAGTAAATAATATTATGAATTTTGCTAACCAGTATAGTAAAATCAGTTATTTATATACTAAAAAATATTACTTTTGAAATTGGTATACCAAGCTTTTAATATTTGATATAAAGTATAGTAATAATTTAGTAAGTAGATGCTAAATCTATGTTTTCATTTGTTCAGAAATCGCGAATATATGTAAAGGCGCTTCGCGTTTGTTTTTATGAAGATCACGTGACGACAAGCTGGTCGACTCGACCAGGTTCCTCGAGCATCAAC
>UELV01180151.1:0-34856 GCA_900490015.1 Megastigmus stigmatizans
AAAGAACAGATCAAAATACGCCGGATAAGATCTTTACGAAATTTTTCATAACCTTCTTTTTAGTTGTAAAAGATCCCTCTAAGAATTTGGAAATTTTCAACTTTATGAATTCATAAGGAAAATGTAATGACAAAAAACGGAGTATCTCTTGTCCCACTATGAGACTTCAGATGTCCCAAAACAAGGCAGCAGCAGCACCAAAAGAAAAATACAGTATCGCTCTCTTATTTTGTGCGGCTAGTGTCCCAAACTTTTTTCAGTGAAGCTTTGTGCCGCTCGCTGTAATAATGGACGTGATCTTGGAAACTTGGGAGCATCGATGTTTACTTATTAATAAACTAGTTCCAACAATAAAACAAATGCTTGATTCCTTTGCCCTTAATGAACCATTTCTTAACAGTTAAGGAATGGCGACGCTGCAGTAGAACTGAGTCATGTACGTATAGCAATTGAGCCATTCCTTTAGAGTTAATTCACGTGCGTTTGACTCTATTCAAATGCATATTCATTAACAGTTAAGCCGGCGCATTTGAGCCAAATGAATCTTTCTATCAGTGTATTATATATATAGTGTGTATATATAGTGTATATATAGTGTATGTTTAGTGATACACACTAAACATACATTATATATACACACTATATATATAATACACTGATAGAAAGATTCATTTGGCTCAAATGCGCCGGCTTAACTGTTAATGAATATGCATTTGAATAGAGTCAAATGCACGTGAATTAACTCTAAAGGAATGGCTTAATTGCTATACGTACATATATATAGAGCGTTTTTATTGCTATTATTATCCATACGGTATATATATATATATATATATATAATTACGGACTCTAGCGGTAAGGTAGGAATCTTTCCGGCTCTAGTACATCCCCTTAATAATTAAAAGTATATAACTTAATAGCAAAATCACATTTTTTTATATTTTTTTTCTCTCTACTTATTCTTCTTAGCGAAAGAAAATAATTGAAGAATATAGTTAAAATTTATCAGTGATTATAAAGAATTAGTTGATTTAAAAAATTGAAAAAAATGGTAACTATTTGATCTAATTGGAACATATTTACTTTTGTTTTTGCCTATGGCACTAAAAATTTATAAGCCAGTGTCTACGAGTCACATAATAGCTCTTACATAAAGTATGTGTCACAATTTCTTGGTTTTGGTCACAGATACAAAATAGCATTAACTACATTATACATGAATATTTCTAAAGTATATTTTTTTTCTTATCATTCATCTAAACTTGCAGACCATAAAATAATTCTACATAAAAAAACTCAGGGTTATTCCATCTCAATATTAAGAAATTAATGAAACTATTATATTCATAGATGGCAATCAATGAATCCATATGCTGCACATCATGAAGAGTCGAAAAATAGGAAAAAATCGGGGAGACATAAAGAGAATTTATTAACATTTTGTTTAGTAGTTCAACTGCACAGATGACGAAGAGTCGGACACACATATCGAAAGACACACACGCCCCTAAGCTGTTGTGTGTTTAAGGCTAATGACTTGCTCTTCGTGGAGTGATGATCGTCCGCCACGAGGCTCATACTTTTTTCCAGCGATTCATCAAATTTCCCGCTCTTAGCTCGTAACGCGTGTCCGAGCCGGCCATTAAGCCGTTCAATCGCCGTGACCACCGAGCCTAGGAACTATTACCGGGACAGCATCCGCAGTCTATATATCAAAGCCTCCTCGGGGCATCATTTGCCAGAGCGCACTCGCAACCCCTCGACGACGCAGCCCGCCTCAGTCCACGAATTACCCGTGAGAGAAAATCTGCATACACGATTACGCGCGTGTGGAACCATGAATCCGATGCGATCGCCCTCGACCAAAGTACTGGTCTTGGTGGCCACCGTCCTCCTACTCGTGGCCACCGCTGGTGTCTTAGCCAGTGAGGACAAGCTCTACGCCGACACGTACGACGATTTGGACGTCGATGCGATCCTCAGGGATGACGCCGAACGCGATCGCTACTACGCCTGTTTCATGGACACCGGCCCCTGTCACACCGAGGCTGCCGTCTTTTTTAAGAGTGAGTACCCATGATTTTTTTCTTCCTCTGGGCAAATACATTATTTACGTTAGAATTAGATAGAGGTCTTTCGAATTGGCCACAACTGCAGCTTACTATTACGAATCTTGAGAGTTGTACTTGACAGTTGCACGCTGACTTGTTCGTACTTTTTAAATCACTGCAGTAGACGATGATAAAGGCTTTATTTGCAAATATATTAGATAAGCTTCATAATTTTCCTAACAAATTTCAATCGTAAAAGTCTACCCGATGTGAAGTTGCTAAAATCATTCGCTGATTTTTCGATCTTTCAGTTTACAAGCTATTCGGTTTTATCGTCAAGTCATGGCTATTCTATCAATCAGCCAACGTCAAAAGATTAAATACAAGCATTTTAATAAGACATTTGAAAAATTAATTAATTTTTCTGATTTCCCAACTGAATAGTACTCATATAAAACAAAATAACACATTTTGCTTTTAGGCCATGCACCCGAGGCAGTTGTAACTTCGTGCAGATACTGCACTAACAAGCAGCTGGAGATGTTTGAGAAAATTGTTAGCTGGTTCGTCGACAACAAACCCCAGGATTGGACTGTCCTGATTGAAAAGACTATTCAGGATGCCAGGAACAAGGGATTGAAGATGCCTTAATTTTTAAAACTATGCTAAGTTATATACTCTTAAAGCCTTATGATCGACGGTAACAATGCAATCGATAAAAGGTGCAGTCCTCATTTTGTAAACTTTCTGTCGGCTTAACACAGATTATTATTAATTATACACGCCTATTATTAACAATAAATAAGATAAAAAACCATGTCCAAAAAAATTGACAAGTGTCTTACAATTTCATTCATCATTGCAAATTGTCATATATCAAGGTATTTAAAATTCATTATACTATATCAAATAACGAAGATTCAGAAATCTATCTAAACCAATTTAAAACTCAAGATGTTTTAAAATGACGGCTTGCAATTTAAAATTTGTACTCCCGTTTAAATTAACATCATTATTGTATAAAGCTGTTATATTAGTGGTAACTAAGCAATTTAATGTAACTGCGTTGCATCTCCTTGATCAACATTATAATTAACAAGTCGATTATCGTTTCGTCATTTAAATTAATTGCAATTGCTATGTATGTCATTTTCATGCAGGTAAGTTCAGAGGAAATTTAAGTAAGTATAAACAATCATTCGAGAGGTTGAACAAAAAATTTGATTAATGGCTTAGATTTTTGTACACAGCGTGATTTATGTACGTATTAGGTATTAATTATCTCGCTTAAACCTGATATCGTATATTAACGCATTGCTATAATGCCACGTGAGTGTAAATTGCAATGATTTCGTATTCCACATTTCTATTTTATATTTTTTACACTAACTTATATTTATGCTTGCAATGTTTGACAGTATCATGCGCCATTTTCCTTTATTCCAGATTCATAAATCGACTTTTTAAGAGCAGTTTAAGATTATATGATCCTATATTAAGGTAAATATAGCATCCAATGAAAAATATTTTCTACGATCTTTCAATGTTATTGTAAAAAAAGATTTGCTGAAAAGAAAATTTTAATTATCGCATTCTCCTTTCTTTTTAATTTTTTGAAAAACACTTTAAATAATATATTTTTACCGGAATCAATTTTTTCTCGGTTAAAAGTGCTTAACTTTATTAACATTCGGAAGATCAATTAAGAAATTTGGTATTGTTTTAAATGAAATTTAAATTATGAATAATGAAATTCAGTATTCTAAATTCTATCGAAAATGTTATGAAAGTGATTTGCCAAAGGTGTGTAAATAAATAATTATAACGTCTATTTTTTTGTAATGAAAATAAGAATATAGTCTATTTCATTAAGCACTAACAAGACAACGTAATTTAAATGTTAATTTTCCACATTACACCAAGCAGGTTTATGTTTTCCTTGCAAGTGCTTTTCTCTGGAAATCGGTGACACCCTTCCTCATGAGAGCCTCCCAACCTTCAGGATCGTTCTCGTTGAACCAAACGGCAATTTTCTCAAAAGCCTCCTTCTGCTTCTCCGTGCATTTGCGGCACTTGGTTACGATTGCTTCTGGGAAGCGCTCTGCAAGTACCAAACAATTAGTACAAATGTTTATTCTTAATTGGCTGAATTGTTTTACAGTGCTCTGAATCTATTTTGGTCGCTTATGAAGTTTTTAAAGTAACATAAAAATTTTCATCCACTCTTAAAGCTGAAAGTTTTTTTTCCAAGATACGTATTGAGTTTATTGAAAATAATTATTCAGTTCGCGTGAAATAGATTATAGTATTATATAAGTCTGTGTTACAATAATTACATGACATTTGATTAATCATTTTTAATCTCATTCTAATTTTTATTTCCTTTAACTACTATTGATTGAAAGTAAACTTTTCCTTGATAATTAGTATAAATTCTTTTATAAAGTTCATATTTAGCAGTTTCGATAAATATCTATTAGTCTATTCCAAGAAATTTGATTTGATGCTATATGATTTTGAAACTACCAATTTATAAAATGAAATCAAAATTAATCAATGAAAAGGTAACCGAAAATAGTAGGACTAGAATATTCTGATCCTTCTTCTTCAATATATGATTAGTTTTTAAACTTCTGATTCATTATATGAATCAAATTAATATTGATTAGAGCGACAGCACGAGTTTTTAGCCTCTTTTAAGATCTGTAATTTATTCATCATAATAGTTACAATTACGTCAGTTTATATGTTAATAATTATAAAAAGAATAGGACATTTTAAATTATATTATATAATCCGATTAAAACATGGAGAATAAAGGATAAACTTCTTTAGTATAAAATTAATTGGACAATACGAATAAATTGACACCAAGAATAATTTAGAACAATAAACTAAGAAGGAAAAAGTTAATATAGTTACTAACAAATGGTAATATATCTATGTGTAAACAGTCAAGGAAGAAAATTCATTTGAAATACGAACTATCACTAGTCAAAATATGTCAGTACGATTATATCTATCTCAAGTATAGTCAAAATTTATTTTGAGTAAAGGTATTCACTTTGTCTTAAGTTACGTCAATATGTTTAGTTAGTTATAGAGTTAGTATAGAAATTGCATAAATATAAAATTATATATGAAATTTTATATTAAAACCTTGCTTCAGTCTACACTTCATTTAGATGAATAAAAAGATCTTTGAGATCGAACTTTCTTCCAACGAGCTGACGATACACAATCGAGTAAGTGTTGTATAATTAATCTACAATTTAGAACTATCACCTCGACTATCATTATGAATAAATTATAAATCTTAAATAGGGCAGAAAACTCGTCGAAAAAATCTCATTCTAATCAATACCCTGTTGAAAATATCCAGTACTATTTGAAATTGAAAATTCCCACGTCGATTTCTACGTGGAATCTACGCGGAAATAATAAAATCTACATTAATTACATTAAAGTTCACATAGAATTGTTATCCTTATTACAATGCGGATGATAATACCCAAGTCGAAAGATTTAGCTTTGATATTCAAAATTTTACCATTTTTTTTTAACTTTATTGAAATATTAAAACTTAGAAAATTACAGCTTTATTTCCTAGCTTAGATGCTATATTGTATTATCTAATTATGAAAAAAACATATGCTAAGTTTATTTTAATTTAATATCCGCGTGGAAACATACGTAGAAAATACGGAGATATGCTCAACATAGTATTAACTTGGCTCATAGAATCAAATGAAAATATAACTCATGATTTAATTGTAATTTCATTTACCAAAAGATAATTCTATTTCAGCAAAGTTTCAGCAAAAAAATTAGTATTTTTCAAAAGAAGTAACAATCTGAGAAATATCCATTTCTGTGAGAGTTTTCCAGAAATAAATTATACATCAAGCCTTTCATCAACTTAAATGCACAAATGAAAACAATACCTTTGAAGAACTTAGCATCAGGAGTAACGCAGGGTGCAACCTCAAGAAAGCACTTGTAGTACTGAGTACGAAGTCGGTCGTTCTGCAGATACGCGTCCACATCCAAGTGATCGTACTTGTCCGAGTATAATTCCTCGTCTTCGGCGAAGGCACAAACCGCCAAACACGCGATAGCGAGTGATACGAGAGCCAAACGAGCCATGGCTTTAACGGATTTTCGCACACCTCCCACTGAGTGTGAAGACGACTACTACTAGACGCATGAGCTTCTATTTATACGATTTAATTGTGTTAAATTTCGATTTCTGCAATCTAATCGCGGTAAACTGGCCGCGGAGGGAGAACCGAGGGAAAAGATTGACTCAGATGAGAGATACATTCGTGTTTACTTCAAACCGTTTTTGCTATCAAAGCAAAGTAACTGGTAATAAGTAGGCATTAGAGGTGTGACGCAAAAAAGTGATGTAGAGCTGTAAAGCAGACTCACTTCATGTGGGTATCTCAAGTGTATAGCTGATGTGAACCAGTTTGTTAAAATAACGAAAAAACAAGCGAACGAGAATAAAATTAATAAATTTCCAATGGGATGTAATTTTGAAGAGCAAGTGCGCGGAAAAGAGGAGAGAATCGCAGTCGGTAGTTTTTCGTACAGTCTACATTTGCATAATGATTTGTTATTTTTTTGCACCTTTCTTTTTTTCATCTAGTAGTTAAAGCAATTTACATGGCTTTTCAAATTAATCTTGTCGATGGGATTAAATAGGCTACTTATGATTCAGTTATTTTTTTTCTGTGCATCATGTCACCTGAGATACTTCTTGAAAATAATTAATTTAAACCTTATTCAAGCATCATTCTTTTTTATTGCAAAACTTCAGTAGCTCAATCTATCAGTCTGTTTTGAGAGTCCTTTTCGACAGTAACATCTTTTTTCTCACTGGGTGAACGAGTGTCAAGGTGAACAAATACTGATAGCTTGGTTGAATAATTCATGTTTGACATATGTTATAACCCAAATGTACCTAATTAATACTTTGGCCATCAAATAATGAGTTAATCATTTGATTCGTAAGAATCATTTTCAATCTATATTATTATATTACATCTACGAACGTATATTGTAAAAATGCAAAAATTAATTTCTTGTAATTTAAAAAAAAATCATCTACCAATAATTATTTAGGTACTGATATGCAAGACTTTAGACTTCGGTTGTACAGATATTTATTTGGTTTATTGCTGTTTTTATAAACTTAAATTTTTTATAAAACTATAATAGAAATAAAGCAAATTTAGTTCATAATATTAAAAAGGAATAAATATTAATACAGTTCGGTTTAATATAATAGGATGAAATTATACCTGCAAGTCTTGAATGATACAAGTAAATTATTTGAAAGTAGAGGTAACGAAGCCTGACATCGATTCAGCTACACATGGATAAGTAAACACAGCGTCTCTATATTTGTTAACGGAAGTCCGATTGTAGGGATTTCCAATAATGATGGTGTCATTCTTTGTAATTTCTCAGCATCATCCACCTCTTGATTCTGCAATATTCAAGCCTATCGATCTGTTTCTGTGCAAAGTAATGATTTCGCCAGTATGGTTCGTATTTTACCCACGAACTAAGCTTAACTGTAAACAAATTTAGCATACAGAGAGAAAAAAAATGATTTTCTTATTTACCTTGACATGCTGTACTTAAAGTAAGTCTGATTTTTTTTCTATTTTTACTGTCTAATTTATTTTTTGAATCAAAATGAAACCAGTCAGTAAATTAATAAAATTTCAGTTTTTTCTTTTGTCCATTTTAATGAAGAAAAAACGTATCTTTAGTATGATTCAAGGTTGATAGCCCAACTTTATTTCCAAATTTTATGAGGAAATCCTGTCATCATGTTCTTTAACTTACTTACTGCATGTTAAATATTAAAAAACGATAAAATTAGATAAAAACACATAAGTTCCATTGGAAGTTTTTAATGGTACGAATTAAGGAATCGAAAATTTTAATTAAAATATGTTTAAAATAATTATATAATGTAAAAAACTTTATTGCGAGCTAAGACATCGAAAGAAATCGACTGAAAAAAGAAATTTAAATTCTACTAATTTAAATGGTACTCGGTTTTTCTATTTTGAAAATCATGACCGAAGCAAATTTACATTCTACTTAAACATAATTACAGTTTTTTATTCATATTGTCATTACCCCATATTATTATAACTTATTTTATTCTTCTTCATTCTATAATAATGCAGCATATACATTATTTTCCAGTACAAAGTGTCGAATTTAATAAACTTGAGTGAATTTCCTTGATAAAGTGCAAGTTTTTTTTATTGCTTTAAAATTACCATTGAGTGATGTAAAATATAAGTGCAGTGCGAAGCTAATTGAACGTGAGACATCTTATTTATTTTGAACGTATCGGTAGTAAAAAACCGGACGGTGCGAGGATGCTGGGACAGCTTTTTCTCGTTTTCGTCGTTTATACATTCGTGGCAGCCAAGGCCGACGAAATCGACATCAGATTCGTGCGCAATTACTTCGAGTCGCGAGGCGTTCGACAAATTGCTGCTTTTGGATGCTGGGACACGTACGGTAAGTTTGTTCTAATGAAATTTGTTGGTGATTTAAACTGTTTCTGTTATAATTTTCACAACATAGAATAATCAATTAAGTATCTTTATCGTCAATATTAATTGAGGTTCAAATTTTCATAATTGAAGTATTACAATAATTATAAAATCAAATGTAGAAAGGAAAATTAATAATCAAATATCTACAACTAATATTGATAAAAAAAAATATTGAATGGTAATAATATTAATTTAGTATATCTATACAAATACAATCATTAAAAATCATCTTATATTTTCGCTTAAACTATTAATAATAATTTCTCGAAGAATTAACATTTATTTGAATACTTTATTACATAATGTAATACCTGCATGACATTGCGAAAATAAGTTATTAAAGCAGTGAAAATGGAAAATTTTTTGCCGTTTTTTCGTATTCTTCTAGAAACAAATTAAAGATGCATACGCGACTTTCAATTTTAGTCCTTTATATTTGTACACGACTTAAATTGAAAAAATAGTTACTCAAATGAAATCTGTAAGAAAAATATTATAGCAATACTATAAATATATACTGATCATATTTGTACAGAAAAATGATAATATAGAATAACAATAATATCATTCAATGGCTGTTGAGATTACTGACTTGTTTGACAAGAAATAAGTTTTTTCTTCAATCCGATGGCAGATAAAGCACATGGATTTATTTATTTTTCTTTCTTCCTTTACACGGAAACATTCGATTTGCGTTGTTATTATATACACGTGTGCAGAAAAGGTGGAAGTTTTCTGCAAAATGGCCTCACTCGGTACAAGGCTATCACTTACGCCAATTTCGGATGATCTGGACATGGAAAAACTGTTGAAGGTGAATTATTATAAGCTGGGAATTCTACTCGACCTGGACTGTCTGGGAAGCGAAATCATCTTAGAGCAGGTTCATCTTATATTCCACTTGTAATTGTTGTGACTTTTTTTTTAACCCACGCATGAGTTTTTATTCTGAAGAGGTTTATATATTAAAGGAATTATATATTGAAATAGGTCGAAAATTAACTTTTTATCAGTATTTTTAATAATAGAATTTGTAACGCAATATGTAATTTAAGTCGAATTAGGTTCAGGA
This sequence comes from Megastigmus stigmatizans, assembly GCA_900490015.1. Classification (NCBI taxonomy): domain Eukaryota; kingdom Metazoa; phylum Arthropoda; class Insecta; order Hymenoptera; family Megastigmidae; genus Megastigmus; species Megastigmus stigmatizans. The sequence goes on from UELV01180151.1 coordinate 9,714, forward strand.
GTGAACTATATAATCCTCTATTTTACAATATTATGTTTTCCAAGATAAATGATACTTTGATCCTAAAGACTAACTATAGATATAAATAGCTACTACTCTGTTTTCTAAATTTATTTAAGTCAGGAAATTTCAATATCTGCTCTATAAAATCGTTTGAGTTGACTCAATTGCGTCGGATATCCGTTGAAAAAAAGTTTAGATTCTAAAATCCTGAATTGACTCTTTGGTAAAATTGATGAGATCGGAAGCTTTGGGGCACTTCCTCCCGTAAAATGGAGTAAGCCTGTAAAGGATCGCGCGAGTCCATAAATAACCGATAACAAATTAGAGCTGCTTGGCGTCGGCGTCATTAATCGTCGGGACGGTACTCTGTGCAGTTCAGCCGCGACCGGCTGGCCTTCAACGAGTCGTACTTCTGGTTGCTAAGGATAGGCGATCGGGAGGCTGGCCGGTTGCCATTGGAGCTGCTCGACCGGCTGCCACTCAGCATTAACGCCGAGCTCACAGTGGCGATCCGCGGTAGAAATTCCATCGGCCGCTACGATCTTTACGACGTTTACAACCCGAGCTATCGGCACGAGGGTAAACTGAATGTCACCAGGATGGGATATTGGGATCTGACTGGTGGTATCAGGAACGAGCTCACCCAGTACAAGTACAAGAGACGGGGCGATCTTCAGGGGATGTATTTGAATTTCTCGATAGTGGTGAGTGATATAGTGCTATTGCTCTTGATCTATCATTGCTAAGAAAATAGGATTTACTCGCTGGGTGAATATTAAACGTGTCGTTGGGGTGGAACAAATGTAAATGTTGTGAACGATATTGTTTCAATAACGACAGCTTCGGCAACGCTTGATTAATCTAAATCTTTATTATTAAGTATTGATCGTCCTTCAATTTCAATGTGATAAATGAGTTTTGAAAATTTTATTAAGTTTGTACAACAGTCACTCGAACATTTTGATGGAAATGAAAATTTGTTGACCTTGACAGCTTCAAAATGTGTATATAATTTATTCTGTTATGTATATGTTTTATAAACAAGTGATCAAGAAATTAAACTTTTTATGCGTCCAGAAAAATTCCCATTTCGGATAATATATCAAACTTTTTTATTCAAAAGCCTCGAGAAAGTAATTAGCTAGAGGTTTGGTGTTGTTAATTTCGAATAAGCTGATATCATGATTCATTTTTACAGGTAGATTTTCTACCGAAAACCACAGATTTAGTTAATTATTTATCGACACCCGTTAACAAACATCTCGATACTATGCATCGGTATAATTACGCTTTGATGCTGCAATTGAAGGATTACTACAATTTCACGTAATTTTACCTTTCATTATCTACGTTTCTTATAAAACAATTTCCGTGACAAGTACGTTCACGACGATTGCATTGGCTATAGCTATTCAATAAAGATGACTACTCGCAGCCAATCTTTACATAACACTTCCGTGTCATTCCTTTTCTTTGAAAGTAATGAAAAAAAAAACACTTGTATGTAAATATTAATTACTCGCTATGACGTCTTTTGTGCCCAGTGATGCGATTAGACAAAAAATCTTAACTTATCGTATATCAATAAAGCGCATAACTTCTTATATTGTTTTATACATATATTTCATGTCTGGTTGGAAAACTTAAAATCACTGGAATATGTTTACGTGTTGGAATAATCGTAAATGATCGACTAATATATACTAAAATGAGCGATATTTCAGAATGAACTTGTTGCGTGGCGACACATGGGGCTACCTCATCAATGGCACTTTCAACGGCATAGTGGGCGATATGATAAAGGGAATCGTGGATGTAGGTGCAACGCCATTTCAATTCAAACCCGAGAGAATGGATGTGATGGACTATACAGTTCAAGCTTATATGGCTAAGTATGATTAATGCATATTAATTATTTTCATTCAATTTAACATCTATAGGCAGAAGACTACTTTTTTATTGGCTTTGTTATAATATACACGGGTTCAGTTTATTAAAAGCCTAAGAGTTTTTAAATTATAACAAGACTGACGTAATATTGTAATTACACATTTTTTAATTTCTCGATATCGTATTAAAAAGAATAAAACAACCTCAATGTGTTTAACCAATAGTCATTTTTTGAAAAAAAGTGTTACCACTTTTGCACCAGTTTTATAGTCAAGAAATGAAAATCGTATCGTTTGATGGCTAGAGCTTCCGTAATATTTCGCCATCCAAAAAGGCAAGAGCTGAACAACAGTTTTCTGGAACCCTTCTCGAAGCAGGTCTGGTTACTGACAATATTAGTGGGACTACTGAACTGGATTCTTCTATATGTGACCGTTAAAGTGGAACAGCGATTCATTGGGAATCAGACAAACAGTACATTGTTCACACAACCAGAGTCCGAGACATTTCTTATTACAAGTGCAGCTATTTGCCAACAAGGTAACTGTTTCAATAACTCACCTGTCAAAAGTAAGATAAATATAAATAATGATTAGAAATTGAAATGAATCTCGTATGAATATTTTGGTACGGTCAGGGCCAATTAAAAGAAACTGGGTAATCAAGTCAAACCCTATAATTAGTTATCGCAGCCTTCCTTACGTGATAGCCCTATAATTAGTTATCAGCCTTTCTCACGTGGATAACATGTTCTCCTCGAGTACTATTCAATGGGTCAAGGTCAATAATTTTGTGGTAACATTTAGAAAATACAAGTACTTCACGAGGAAAAAATGTTTGAATCCAGCCATAAAAAATTATTTCCAAGAGATCGAAACTTATTACAGCTTTAAAAAAAAAAATTATTAGCTGATATTAAGAAATTACTATAAGTAATAAGAGTATTGCACAAATTCTATGTATTTCTCAATCATAATGATTATTATAATAAAATTAACTAATTATAGGTTTGAGTGACACACCACGGGTATACTCCGGACGAATCGTATACATGTCCTTGTTTCTTTGGGCTCTGCTGCTCTATCAATTTTACTCAGCCAGTATAGTCGGCTCTCTATTGGCAGAAAAGCCTCGTTTCCTCAAAACTGTAAAGGATCTCGCTTATAGTAATCTAGAGATTGGAATCGAGAACATGCCTTACAATCATGATTTCTTTCGGGTAAATAAATACTAAATATAACTAATATTACTATAATTGGAGATAATTACAAGATATGATGCTGTAGACTACGTCGGACGAGAGCGCCATTGAACTCTTCGATCGTAAAATTGCGTTGAACAAGAGGCGAAAGAAGTTTCCGTATTTTAACGCGGTGGAAGGCCTTCGCAGAGTACAGAAAGGCGATTTCGCCTTCCAGGTGGATTTGGCAACGGCTTACAAAATCATTACCGTGAGTCGTGTCACCGAACTCGCATTGGATTTATGTTAAGATTCCTTTCGCAATCTCGGAAGCTCATTTTTTTATTAGTTTAAATGCATTAATCTCTCCATATTTCTATATTTTATTGTACATGCCCAACCATGAATATAAAGTTACTTTTTATATATATTTGGATTGTAAAAGAAATAAAATACCGCCAATGAACGAAAAAAATCTAGACATATTTCAATGCAATCTATAATATTTAACTAAATTTGTAAGATTTAAAAACAATTCATTTGTATAGTACTTACCTAGAATAATTGATTAAAGATGACCCTATATCAGCCTAAAAAAGTTTAAAAATAAATAAGCATGCTTCTTTTGGGTACAGTTTACCTTACTTTAAGTGTCCAACTCCCAAAACATAAGCAAAAAGAAAAATCGCGTTTGTATCGGCGTCAGTAAGCTTAGCGCAGTTGAAAGTGAATCTGGAATCAATTTTTTTTTATATAATCACCAGATAAAATATTGCTTCGAGATTGGACTTCGAACCTCGTAACCAAGGTTACTCGGTCACTGTCACCGTGTGACGCGCGATTGCCCTCTGGCCATTTCTCTGAACACCATGGAATTTTAGCCTCTCGTGCATAATTCAACACGATCTTGACAATTATCGCTCCTTGTAATAACTACACGATTCGCGAGGTTCTTTCACTTTTACTTCGAAATGCACTCAAATTAAATGGAAATTCAGATTTAGCATTGCTTATCGAGAAATACGGTAGTCAAATGGGTAAAAGTTAATTATTTTAAAAAAATTAATAGTTTGGACAATAATTGTATGATTTTAAAAACTATTAAAACTTGAATAGAGACACATTTTTTATTTGCGAACACAAAAACAACATTTTTATGTTATACATGCATGTTTTTAGAAAGTGCGAATATCAAAAACATTAAGAAAATATTTTTATTTACAGGATACTTTCAACGAGGATGAAATATGTGATTTGGAGGAAATAGATTTATTTGGTGCAAAACATACAGCCACTTGTACCAGTAAGCATTCGCCTTTCAAGAAGATGATCACTTACGGGTGAGTGAGACAAATTGCTTGTCATTATGCAAACGCTAGATATTACGTAGGTAGTGGCCTATTTTATGAGAATGAGATTTTTTTTTATGGAATGTCATGAAATGTTTGAAAGGCGTTGTCATAAAAAAATTATTCGTTGCTAAAAATTTAGTTATAATATTTCCAAAGTACCTTTTGAAACATAATAAACTGATATATCACATAACAACATCCTGTTTAAACTGGTTTTGGTTCAAGCATCATTCCAAAAAATAAACTTAGACATTTCACTAGCTATGTTTTTGCCATTAAACATACTGTAGCATTATTGTATTACATTGTGCCAAAGAATAAAATTATAAATTTTTAGGTGTGCAAATTCATTGATTTTCAAATACATATCATCCTACCGTTTTTTAAATTTTAATATTCTCAGCTAAAATTTAGTAGAATCTTTTGTGAATCGTAACTCTTATTATTTGTAAAAGGAAAAATTTTATTTCTAATTCAACTTGAATAGTATTTATACTCTTTCCATCTGTCATCTCTTGCGAAGACAATCGATTATTCTTTAAATTGCATCTCATTACTATCATTAAGATTATAAAAAATATCCAACAAAACATTGATAACTTTGGTAAAAAGGAACTTTTTAATGACTGTTTACAAAGCTTGCGTCAAGTAGTAGAGCATGGGATGACGCACCGTTTAGAATCCGTCTGGAAGCAGAAGAGACCAAAATGTCCGGAAAGCCACAGCTCGATACCAACTCCCGTCGGTCTCAGCGACTTCAGTCCAGCTCTAGTTTTGATTGCCGCTTCGATATCCTTGGCCATATTTATAATGTTAACAGAAAATATTTTGCAAAAATGCGTTTACCAAAGGCAATCACTGCCTTCGTTTCTGCATGTTCATAGACAAACTAGTTCACCCATTAAATCACTCGAGAACGATGAAACTAACGAATCGAACGAAGCTCAGTGATCTCACACTAAATAGTATTTATTGCAGGACTGATTTTATGAAAATCCAAAAATGACAGATTGTATTATAGCTTCAGTTCCTTCGGTATTACCGACTGTATATCTCGTGAAAATATATTTTTGTAGAACAGACAGTACAAGTATTTATTTATTTTAATGAATGCTTATAGCGCGATTCTTATGGCGATCACATGTTATTTCGCCTAGGTACTGGTAGCAGCCAACGTAGCAGAAAGGAAGACGAACTATTCATCGGTAAATAATGCGGTGACGTTAAATTAAAGGTGTATGCAAAGCGTAGTTTTAACGTATGCGTTGCACTGCCAACAACCGAGCGACATAATGACCGATAAAATTATTCATGATGTGGGTCGGTAAGCCAGGGCAGCGGTTACGGACATATAGGATTTGCATATCTGCTTAACGAATACTTTTTTATTGAAATGCGCCGGTTAGGTGCATTGCGTGCACTCCTGATTTCTGCATGAATGCGCAAGCAAGTACGATATTGGGGTAGGAAGCATGTAATCTGTCGAGAAATGCTCCTCATAGAGAAAACGCGATGGCAGTTCAAGCGTGTACTTAAAATAAATACAGCGTCGCAAAATACAGAAAGAGGAGAAAAAGAAATGAGATAAAAGTAGATCGCAATGGCAACGCGAAGACACGTACGCAAAGTCCCGAAACATTAGACCTACGACCAAAGACGTCTTATGTTCTTTACTGCAACGGCTCATCTTGTCGACTGCGAATATTTTAGAACTTGTAGAATTAAAGAACTTCGGTAAAGTTCTTCTTTTGATTCGTAGATCAACGTCTGATTTGACATGGGATCGGCTTGGCAGATATTTTATATTCTTCTTGGAATAATACCGTACATAGAAGGTAGCAATGTGATAAGTACGAAATTTGTAAGGGATTACTTTTTACATCAAGGAGTAAAACAAATTGCTGTATTTGCTTGTTGGGACTTATTTGGTTTGTATAATATCCTTATGTTGTCTGCTATGTATGCACAAAAATTTGGTAACACATATTAATTTCTGAGAAGATAATATTGATATAATTATTGTGATAATTTGACACGGAATAAGTTTGTAATTCTAATGTAATTATAAATTGAAACATCGTTGTATTACATAGAGAGAATGGATTTCGTCAAAAAAGTGACGCAGCTGGACATCAAACTTTCTTATTCACAAACGTATTCCGCAGACACTGATGTGAACAAAATTTTAAAAGTTAATTACTATAAACTTGGAATCCTCCTGGACTTTGATTGTCCAAAAAGTGCAAACGTTCTTCAACGAGTATGAATATCTATTATTTTATTATTTTTCATTTAGGTCAGTCCCTAAAACGACGAACAAATTTTTTATCATGATTTCCATAGTTTACAAACAGTCGACTACCTTACAATGAAACATACTTCTGGATGGTGACAACATCGAACGATTATATACCTTATGAAATTCTTCATCTTTTACCGCTTAGTATAAACGCGGAAATGACAGTTGCAATGCAAGAGACAAAGGATTCTTATACTTTCTACGACGTTTACAATCCGAGCTACAGACATGGAGGCAAACTTAACGTTACTTATATGGGCCAGTGGAATCCTGAGAAGGGTTTAACAGTTGAATTGAGTCAGTACAAGTACAAGCGAAGGGGAAATTTGCATGGAATGTATTTAAATTTTTCAATCGTGGTAAGCACTGTTGAAATATTGTTAATATTCCGATTTAATCGTACTTTTACAGGATTTATAAATTAAATTTAAAAATTCAGATTAATAGTATTTTTCATTACAAGGCCGTAAAATACGATTTCACAGCTCCAGTGTTGATCGTCGCGTACGAGAACTGATAGAGTCATCTAAGTATCGCACCATCACACGAGGCCGTGAAATCTTACAGCCGTGTGAAGTACAATTTTTTCTGATATCATAGACGTAAATCTTATTTTTGGTACGATTTGTAGTGTATAAAATACATATTATAAAGTATTTGTAGTTACAGAACACAATTTATTAACGTAAAATGGCTCATTTTAGAATTTTTTTTTTGTTGAAATTTATATAAAATTGAATTTTACGGCCCTGATACCAAAAAATCATTATATTTAAATTTGATGATTCTGAGAATACATAAAATAATTACTGTAATATTTTATTTTTTTTTTTAATAATACCACGAAAGGTTGATCATCCGCCACAGACAGTTGATATGAACACATATCTTATGAATCCAATTGATAAGCACCTTGATACGATGCATCGTTACAATTATGCCTTGACTCGGCAGTTGCGAGACTACTACAATTTCACGTAATATTTTAATAGCTTCTTTGAAACTATAGCATTACATAAAAGTGCCTATGTTAATTAATTAAAAATATTGGTAGAATGAATTTGTTGCGCGGTACGACATGGGGCTACAAAGTCAACGGATCATTCAATGGAATTTTAGGGGATATGGTAAAAGGTTTTGTAGACATTGGTGCCACCCCATTTAGATGGAAAAAAGAGAGATTGGACGTATTAGAATATACTGTTCAAACTTGGATGGCTGGGTACGTTAGCATCATAATCCTACACATTTTTAATAACCTTTTAGTGGATCATTGTGCGAAAATAACAAAATAGAATTTGAAATTATATGATTCTAATTTGATTTATTTTGTTGATACCGAAACTATAATTTTTAATTTGCATGGCTTAAAAATCAGACCGAGGATAATTTTCCGTCATCCAAAAAAAAACGAGTTGAGCAATCAGTTCTTCAAACCATTTTCGAGAGAGATTTGGCTATTGACCACAATCATGGCTTTTGTTAACTGGTTTCTTTTGTACCTGACGGTAAAAATTGAGCAATACTACGACAAAACGCCACCCGTTGTTACTTTGGAGACTCATCCAGCATCAGAAGCTGCTCTGATTACTACCGCGGCACTTTGCCAGCAAGGTACATTCCAAAAATATTATTTGTTTCAATTTGGTAGTTTCGAATAATATGTTTGTGATATACAGGTTTAAGCGATGGTCCAAAACTCTATTCCGGTCGCATTGTGTTTATTTCTTTATTCCTTTGGGCTCTGATGCTTTATCAGTTTTATTCAGCCAGTGTCGTTGGCTCTCTTTTGGCTGTTCCGCCAAGATTCATCACGACTCCTCGAGCTCTGCTTGATAGCTCACTTGAAATGGGATCCGAAGACATTGCTTATAATTACGATTTCTTTGCTGTAAGTTAATGTGAATACATCTATTAACAATCTATATTCAATATCAAATGGAATATTTATTTCATTCGCAATAGACGGATCCAGATCCTATTGTAGGCGAATTAAATCGTAGAAAAATATTACCCAATCAACACAGAAAAAAGGCTTCTTATTTCAGTTCAGAAGAAGGGTTAAAGAAAGTTAAAAAAGGAGGGTTCGCTTTTCATGTTGATATTGCCACAGCATACAAAATCATAGAGGTAAATCATAGAGGAGAACTTTTAGCTAGAAAAGGTGGAGCTCTAGTAAATTATATAATTACTTGCAGGATACTTTTAATGAAGATGAAATTTGTGATCTGCAAGAGATCCAAATATTATTTCACGCGCATACCTACACTGGAACAGCCAAGCATTCGCCGTTTAAAAAAATGGTCACTTACGGGTAAATTTTTAAATGATTAGGTATTCTGAATGGATTGTAGTCTTTATAAATGTGATGAATTCTTGTGTAGAATGAGACAAATCGTAGAGAAAGGAATGGCCAATCGGCTACGTCATGTATGGCATCATCGACGCCCTCAGTGTCCGGAAAGTCACAGTGCTTTGCCAACGCCAGTAGCGCTCAATGAATTTAGTCCTGCTCTTTTCTTGTTTGCGAGCGGTATAGCTATTGCCATATTTATTATGCTAACCGAAAATTTGTTACGTAAATACTGGAACATCGTTAAGCAGGAACAACAACACATTATACCTACTACTACTCTGGAGGAGGAAGATAATTCAATTTCAGGGAATTCTGAAATTAATATTGAATAAATTTCAATTATATTGAATAATAATGCTGGTAGTCGTAGTAACTATTAAATGTTGAGTTAGAGAAAGTGTTGGCTGTACCAATTCAAACATTTTTTACATAATGTCGAAATAGTTGTATGTCAGAAAATATATGCATTTTGAATGAAAATATTGATTATGAAGCTTAGGTAATGAATTATTTATGATCGAGCATAATGCGATAATATTATGTTACATCTATTTGTTGTGTTTTGCTTTTATATTTATTGATGTACCATTGTCATTTTTAATTGATAAAATCAATATTAATTGATCATTTTTATTATCTTACAAGAGCCATACCCTAATACACCTGTTGTTTTGAACTTGTCGCGCAATGTTATATGAGATTACATTATCAATGTTTCATTGATGTAATGGATATTATGACAAGGGGATCCCAGTTGTAGGGACATCGATTTTAATTCAAACCCCAGACAATGGATGTCACAGACTACACGGCGACAGCGAAGCTTATATGGCTAGCATGGAGAGCATCATAATCCTAGATCGTACATTTCAACCGAGCTTTTACAGATGTTTCAACATAACAGGTGCTACCAGAAATCTTTACTTTTATTTGAATAATAAGATTTAATTTGGTGTCAAATCACTCACCATATTTTTAATTCATGTAAAATTAATATGATGCTGCTTATGAAAACTAGCACGTTTCAATTTCCACAAAAATATTTTACTTTTATGACTGTAACTTTAGCTCAAATAACCGTATTAGAAATTTAAAAAACTAGGAATTTTGAACTCTAAAATTCTTTTGTATAAATATCGATAATAGTCATCTTAACTTAAGTCACAATCTGAACCCAAGTCTTGGGGGGGGATCCAAATCTATTATGTTTTATAAGGAGCGTTGTATAAATTTTAAATTTAAATTATAATTCATAGTAAAGTAAATATAATACCACTTTTAAGCAGCGAAGTCCAAAAAAATAAATACAGGTGGCAGAAAGACAGTCTCCTAAATTATTATATATTTATACTCTAGAGCTTTATGAAATATTTTATTGAAAATTTAATTATTCTGATAAATACTGCAATTAAAAATATATTTCTAATATTAATCAATCCAATTTAAGAAAAAAAATAGTAAGTGAATGTGTGTATCTAATAGCTATGACATATTTTACTTTAATGAACTTATATTACTTTATTTTACCGAATGGCCGTGAGTTTATTGCAATACTTTATTATGCCACTATGTAGAAATAATAGATATATATATATATATATAGTTTTATTACCTAAAAGTCACAGAAACTCAATTTCAGAATTTAATTAACATTCTAGGCTTTAAGGTCAGATTATTTTTCGGCAGTCGGTGTATGGAACCATCAATACGTCTACCTGCAAAGTTTGGCTTGAATATAAATTTCTTAGCTTAACTGAGATAAGAAAAAACTCAAAAAGTAAAGATGGTCAACAAAATTGCAAATTGTTTTTTAGTGACGAATAGACAACCTTGTGTAACTAAAAAAAGTTTATTATAGCAGAGGCAATGCGCTCGTTGCTGATGAGTGAATCATGCTTCTTTTTTGATCCTTTATGAAAGCTGATTCAAGATTTATCTTCTCGCAGTCAAGGTTACTCGGTCACTGTCACCAAGATGCGTAATCATCTTTAAATAATTGTTTTCCCGATTAGCATAGAAATTTCGATAGCGATTTAACGATTTATCGTTTCCAAAACTAATTAAAACTGGTGCCAATTTATTGGTACTTATAGCTTTCTCTAATTCAATCATTTTTTATAATATATAAGTAATATACAATTCATAAATAAAGCCGTACTAACCTACAACGTAGCCCTTAGAACTAAAGTGTTTGAAAATAATACAAGAATTACGCAAGAAATTGTAATGGATAGTAAATATAATACAATATAATACAATTGAAAGTTCAATTTACACTTTAATAAAAATACTTTATTTTTATTCTTAACATTTGCGATAAGTTGAAATTTTCAGCGATACTTGGTAATTTGAGTTCTGTAACAATTTTTTTCAATTTTAACCAATGATTCAAAATCTTGTATACAAACTTGTGTACCACAGATCGAAGATGGCTAAGCTTTTTCTCTATTTTAATACAAAAATCAGCTGGATTATCCAAATCTAAAAGTCTGGCTATCGTATCAAATTTTATACTGTTTTATTAATTTTTATCACAATCCTGTTTATAAAATGACAGTTTATGTTTTGACATGAACAATAAATTGTCTTGATCGCTCTCAAAGGTTAAAAATTCCAAAAACTTATGCCCTTTGATGCAGCGTGTAATAACTACATTCATGTGAATAAGTATACAATGATTAGTTTAGGATACTCGATTCTACAGATTGCACTGCACACTGTCGATAAAGAATTATCAAGCTAGCGAAATGACAGAGAACTTTATTTTCTATCTTTGATGAAATTATAAGTAAATTATAAGTATGGGGGTATGATGTCATATATCATCAAAGGCGCTGCTTAATGAAAACGTATGCAATATTAGGAAAGTCGAATTCTTCGATAGCGAATAGAGAGTTGGTGGCAAATGAACGAGCAGTTTTTTTTATCGAATGCCACTATGCATTATATCCACTCATTGTTTCTATGAATGCACGAGCAGTTTCGATATCGGGGTGGCAAGCATGTAATTTCTCCAGAAATGTACCTCGTAGAGAAAATACGATGGCCGCTCAAGCGTGTACTTAAAATAAGTACAGCGTCGGAATGCGAAGAAAAAGTGAGAGAAAAATGGTTCGCAGTGGTTGAGCGCAATACATGTTAACAAAGGGACAAAACATTAGACGTTATGTGAAGCACGTATAATGTACTTTCCTGCGATTGCTCGTACGTGCGATTATAAATATTTTCAAATCATAATAATGAAAACAATCTATTGAAGTAACGTTCATTTTTTGTATGGAGTATTAAAGTGTATTATAATGGAAATGATTTGGAGAATATATTATTTTTTTACCATAATAATACCGTTTATTAGTGGAAATGTTATAAACCCAACATTTATTAGAGATTATTTTTTACAACAAGGCGTTAAAGAAATTGCTGTGTTTGCTTGCTGGGATTTATTCGGTTTGTATAAGAGGTCTTTTTCTTGAATATTTTAACTCCAAAATGAAGTATAGCAAGTATCCAAGATTACGTTTTAATTTTAAATAATGTTTATTTTAATTACTACACTTCTCTTTAGAAAGGATAGACTTCCTCAGGAAAGTAATGCAATTAGACATGAAACTGTCATATTTACCAACCTATTCTAGCGAAATTGATGTGAATACGTTTTTGAAAGTAAATTATTACAAGCTTGGAGTTCTTTTGGATCTTGATTGCCCACAAAGTGACGAAGTCCTTCAACGAGTACATATTAAAATTATTTTAACTACTCTTATATCAATAACATCTACCACACTTATAACCTTTTTAAAATAATTATTCCAGTTTACGAGTAATCGACTTCCTTATAACGAAACATACTTCTGGATGATGACAAAATCCGGCGATGTTGTACCTTACGAAACTCTTGATCCTCTACCGCTCAGCATAAACGCGGAAATGACAATTGGACTGCAGAGTGAAGAAGACATGTACACTCTCTACGACGTTTACAATCCGAGCTACAGACACGGAGGCAAACTTAACGTGACTTATATGGGCCAGTGGAATCCTAAGAAGGGTTTAACAGTTGAATTGACTCAGTACAAGTATGTGCGACGGGGAAATTTGTATGGAATGTACCTCAATTTTTCCATTGTGGTAAGTAATGCAAGATTTTCAATTTTTGTAGTAAGTATATTCATTTTATTACACATTGTGATTATGCATGACAAAACAAAGATATTTTCCCTTAAATTAATCTGATCCTGTACATCAATTATAATATCTTTCATATCTTCCTATAAGGTTGACAATCCACCAAAAACAGTGGACATGGATACTTATCTCACTACACCGATAGACATACATCTGGACACGATGCATCGCTATAACTACGCACTAACGCGACAACTGCGAGACTACTACAATTTCACGTAAACCCGAAATTACTTTAACGCAAAATTTAAGATGTCCCAGTAAAGTGCACTTATTGAAGTGACACTAATTTCAGAATGAACTTGTTACGCGGTACGACGTGGGGTTACAAGGTGAACGGGTCGTTTAATGGAATCTTGGGTGATATGGTTAAAGGTATTGTAGACGTCGGTGCCACCCCATTTAGATGGAAAATGGAGAGACTAGACGTTATGGAGTATACGGTACAAACCTGGGTTGCCGGGTATTACACTTGTACAATAGTAATTAGCAATATTACACAATTAAATGTATAAAGATAACATCTTTCACGAAACTAATTTAAATCGAGATACATTTTAAAAGATTAATCTTAATATCTTTTGGTTACTGACTACGACTATAGTTTTATTCTTATATGTTTTGTCCATACCTTATTACAATTACCATGATACTTAATCATTTGTTGCCAATCAGACCAACGGTTATTCTGCGTCACCCCAAGAAGAACGAACTGAGCAATCAATTTTTCAAGCCTTTCTCGAAAGAAGTTTGGATTCTTATAACAGTTGTGGCGTTTATTAACTGGTTTCTTTTGTACACGACTGTCAAGATTGAGCAGCATTACGACAAAAAATATCCTTTTGTTACTTTGGACACTCACCCAGCATCAGAAACTGCTCTAATAACTACTGCCGCGCTCTGCCAACAAGGTATCTTAAGAAAATTTTAATCGTTTAATATTTGAACAATGATAATTATATCCATGTAATAATACAGGTCTGAGTGATGGTCCGAGACTCTATTCTGGACGCATAGTCTTTATATCACTCTTTCTATGGGCATTGATGCTTTATCAGTTTTATTCGGCGAGTGTCGTTGGGTCCCTTCTGGCTGTTCCTCCAAGATTCATCACGACTCCTCGAGCTTTACTAGAAAGTCCATTGGAGATGGGGGCTGAAGACATTGCATATAATTATGATTTTTTTGCTGTAAGTTTATATAAACATTCGTATAACAGAAATTGAAGCTAATTTTGTCGCAATCGGTAAACCTAGCAACTACAAAATCCTTACTAGAAGAATGTATAAAATATTTATGCGTGTAAATTTTGATAGTTCAATGTATAATATATGAACATCTGATTGATAAATTCCGATTGACATAAATATAGACTTACTATTTTTCATTTTTGGAGCTGCATCATTTTTCCGGTTTGCTTGTATTTGCGCATTCTATAAGTTTAAAGAACTGCGATTTTATTTTAGACTCATCCTGACCCTGTTGTTCTCGAATTGAATCGTAAAAAACTGATACCAAATAAATACCGCAAGAAAGCTTCGTACTTCACCCCAGAAGAAGGCTTAAAGAAGGTTCAGAAAGGAGGATTTGCTTTTCAAATTGACATTGCCACTGCATATAAAATCATCGAGGTGAATATATTTTTCAGTTCTGCAATAAACACAAAAATTAGTTTATATACAGAAACGCAAAACTATTATTACTTGTAATTAATTTATACTACTTCCGGGATATTTTGAAATTTAACAAATGTAGGACACATTTAATGAGGATGAAATTTGTGATCTGCAAGAGATTCGTTTGCTACCTCCTGCACACACTGCAACCGGCACTGCAAAACATTCTCCGTTCAAAAAGATGGTCACTTACGGGTAAGATACAGTTTCTTCGTACGTTCGATGCAGCATATCATCTGCACTCATTGTCGATCATATTTCTCTTAATTTTCAATTCTCTTACGAAGAATGAGGCAAATCATAGAGAAAGGAATGGCTAATCGGCTTCGTCACGTATGGCACCATCGACGTCCTCAGTGTCCGGAAAGTCACAGTGCTTTGCCAACGCCAGTAGCCCTCAAGGAATTCAGTCCTGCTCTTTTCATGTTTGCAAGTGGAATAGCTATCGCAATATTTGTTATGTTAACGGAAAATTTGATACTCAATTATTGGAACATTATTGTACTGCAACAGCAACAAGTCATACGCACCTCGTGGAAAGATAGCAAAAGTGAAACTGGAACGGAATCCGAAATTATGGCTCAATGAAATTGTATTTAGTGATCTGTTTATGCTTGTAGTACTTACATTATAGTCGTCTGAATTACATGAATATTATTTTTTCAAATTATATCAAACTATTTAATCAAGTTTTGTAGTAAATAATTGATTGCTTTTCAGGTGTTATGTAAAGTAAATTGTACTAACCGCATACATCTTTAAAATTAAAATATCACTAATAGATATACTTAATTTAATATAAATACGTATATTCAGATTAATATATGTTAAGTGATGAGTCCCTTCCTAACGGCAACCGTCTCTACACTAATGCAAATCACGCGGCCATCGCCTTGGAAACAAACTCATAACTGTATACAACCAATCTATTATTTACAGCTTACCAATACAAACTGTATCGCACCCTTACAATAATCACTCAAACTTCCTTGTCCTGCTTGGAAAAAAGTCGTTTCTATTTTCATATAAATTTAACAAAGTATCGTAGCCGTTAATTCTCGTCTCTCGGCTCTTAACGCTAGCGCACAGCCCATGGAATATGCATTCGAGCAAAATAGTCGTATGCATATTCTAATGTGCGGATGGGCAAAATACGAGTATTCGGTTCCGATAACAATAATTCGCATCGCCTGCCTTCTCTCTGTCTCTCTCTTCCTCCGCCCCCTAAAGCCTCCCTGTCGCGCATATTCTCTCTCCCTCTCTCATTTTCGTGTATATATATATATATATATACGCGCAAATAGCGATGACAGCGCGCTGCGTTTCCGATACCGTAATACGACACGGCAAATTAATGAACGCGTTCCATGCCGTGCAATTTACATATATATCGTAGACGGGGAAAGGGTAAAATTATGCGTTTCCAAGCAGGCGCAACATGAAATTTTAACGAGGCCCGCTTAAAGTAATAGAATACAAAACGACCCGATGACGATTGTTCCATTTTCATTGCGCGCCCGTTTATTGGATCAGCGACACTTTGGAGCATCGACGAGGTATCGAACACAAAAATGTGGAGCTAAAACGCTTGGAATCCAAGAAGAGATGCTGGGACTCGCGGCGCTCGTTGCGCTTATCTTGCGAACTGCAGCGAGCGCGATAATAGATCCAGCGTTCACCATGGACTATTTCCTTCAGAAGAATGTACAACAGATTGTGGTGTTCGCCTGCTGGAATGAGGCTGGTGAATAGAGTTCGAGGCGCAATTGCAAGTATAGTTTTCCTTTCCTTTCAGTCACGCGTGTAATTTTTACCTCTTTCCGTACGTAGATATTTTTGATTACTGCCGTCGTATTACACGTACCGACACCAGAATCTCCTACAACGCAATTCAAGATGAGCTGGACGTAAAAAGAATTTTCAAAGTTAATTACTACAAAATTGGCGTGGTTCTCGATCTGGATTGTCCACGAAGTGACGTTATTTTCGATCAGGTATTAGATTGTAATGAGAAAATAAAAAGCTTTTCCGAATATATTTATATGATTTTTCATGTGCTCATTGTAAAGAATCAATCTTATGAAGCGTGAAATAGACCTTGATGGATCTAAATCTGCAATTTAAAAACATTGAATAACAGCTTTATCGTTACGTAAATAGTCAGTGTTGAATCAACGTGCCGATCATAAAGTTAACGCGTTGATTCTTGTCAATTTGTTTTTAAATGTCAGGATTACACAATAGTCAACACTGAAAATAATTCATAAGCGGTGTCGTTAAAAGCGAGAGGTTCGCGCGGGAGTGATCAAGAAGCGTGACAAATTAATGAAGCGATCGTGCTCAAGTTTTCAGCAGGCCAATTACCATTTAACGAGTCCTATTACTGGTTGGCCTTTACAACGGCACGCGAGCCTCCAACCTCGATTCTTCGCGGACTTCCACTGACGATAGAATCAGAACTGACACTGGCACTAGCTCACGAGCCCGTCTACAGGCTTTACGACGTGTACAATCATGCGTATCGTCACGGTGGTAGACTCAACGTCACGTCGATGGGTCATTGGGACGTGGATGCAGGCTTGATAAATCTACTTACCCAGTACAAGTACAAGAGGCGACAGAATTTTTACGGAATCACCCTCAACTTCTCCATTGTTGTGCGTTTTGCTTTTGGCTCTTCTTTTGTATTTGTATTTTGTACGATTAGTACACGTGATGTATTTTAAATAGAGAAAATTAACCTTATTTGCGAGAGTAAAAGTTTTGGTCCATTGAAATACCTCGTTATAGTATAAAATAGAGAAAAAAGGTCAAATCCATAACGATGCGGCCAAGTGATAATCCATAACGAGGAAGTGAAATTTTCATTCGTACCACAAATAATTCTACTCCATTAAATTGAAAGGCAGTGCTCAATTTTTTAGATGTGCCAGATTAATGAATAAAAAAATTTTCAGCTTATGAATAAACCAAGGCCGGATTTCGAAACATACTTAACAACACCAATAGATCCCCATCTGGATTCGATGATTCGCTTTCATTATGCTCTGGTGCTTCAGCTTCGGGATATGTACAATTTCACGTAATTTTCCTTTAACTGTTTATTTACTTGTTTTATTTTCAATCATTCAATTTTCTCAGTGAGCATTGCCTTGGTAAGTAAAAGTAAAACATTTATTATTCAATTAGAAAAATATTTATTCAGGAAAATTCTATAGATTGTTTTCTTAATCGTCATGAAGAAATTTGCAATTTAATTGAGAAAAATAGATAGTTACTACCAGGTAGTCATTTCTTTAACTAGGATTAATCTAATGCGAGCAAAAACATGGGGTTACGTCGTGAATGGAACCTTCAACGGCATCCTCGGTGACATGATGAAGGGCATCGTGGACATAAGCGCTGCACCTTTTCAATACAAAGAAGAAAGAATGGACGCTTGTGAATTCACCGTAGAAACGTATGTCGTAAAGTATGTATAATGTATAATTTTGCATAGTAACATCTTGAAGATGTGTTTTATTTTAATGTTTTTTCAATCGCGTAGACCATATTTAATGTTTCGGCATCCAAAAAAGAATGACGTAAGGAATCCCTTTTTGAAACCATTCACACAGAACGTCTGGTGGTTGGTGCTGAACGTTAGCATAGTATGCTGGATTCTACTGCTGGTAACCGTCAAGATAGAGGATCACTACAATTCTAAACAAGCCAAGCTGTACGTGGATCCATCTTCGGAGACGGCACTTATTACATTTGCCGCGGTGTCTCAGCAAGGTTTGGCTTTCTTCATTTTTTCTTATTTTAAAATCAAAATAAATATTTTAATAGTATACGTAATATAACAAAATCCAAAACTCTATTTATGGATTTCTAGTTCTTAAAATTGTACAAAAAAAAAATACAATATTATCAACAATGTCTGAGGATACGCATTGTCTGTGTATTTACTGTATCTATTATGCTATAGAACAAAACGTTATATTATATATGCAATTTTTATTAGCTTAAAAATAGATTTGCAATATAGATTGAATTATAATGAGAATTACGTAACGGCCTATACATTACTATTTACAGTATGATATATTTAAAATAATGCATTGAAATATCCGTTTGTAAAGGATTGAGCGAAGGACCTCGTTCGTACTCTGGCCGCATCGTCTTTATTACGCTCTTTATTTGGGCTCTGCTTATGTATCAGTTCTATTCAGCGAGCATAGTCGGCTCGCTGCTAGCCGCACCTCCTAGATTCATCAACAACTTGATCGATTTGGCCAATAGTGATTTGCACGTCGCTTCTGAAGATATACCCTATTCGCACGATTACTTCAAAGTTCGTATCGAATCTAAATGATAATTTTCGTAGACTTTAAATGAGCTGTTAAAAATTTTGCATACAAATCAATTTTTCATTCGACTTTCTTATATGGTACTTTATAAACTTTGACATTATATTATTATTATTGTTACAACTTTAAAAACGTAACATATTAAATATAACATATTGGGATAATTTATTTTTACATTGATGAAAATCATTATAGACAACATCTGACCCAGCGGGAATCTATCTTTGGGAAAAGAAATTCAAACCGCCACAGAAGAGAAAATCGTGGACAACTGCGCAGGACGGATTGAAGCAAGTGAGCAAAGGAGGCTACGCGTTGTTTATCGACAGTGCAACTGGTTACAAGATCATAGAGGTAACACCTGCTTTAAGACGATTCCAAGTCAAATGATTATTTAAACCCAGGCTTTATGCTATCTTTTCAGGATACTTTCACGCAGGCTCAAATTTGCGACCTGACAGAGATTGAATTATTGCCGCCAAGATACGTGACTATAGTGACAAGCAAGCATTCGCCTTTTAAGAAAATGGTCAACTACGGGTCAGTGTTGATAATACTAGATTTTAATATATTCGTTATACACATTAGTAACATACTAATACGTAAACAATGGTTGAAAAAAGAATTGGCAAACAAAAGATAACAATTGTTAAAGAACTTTCAAATAGCATCCACAGCATTTTAAATTGCCCAGTAGCTAATAAAATGTAAATAACATTTTATCTTGCTGGCTACTGAGAAATAAAAATAAAGTCTCTCCCTAACTTTAGCCGAAGCGACGAGGAGAAGGTAGTTAATTGAAAGAAGGGAAAAAGAGAAACGGGGAAGATCTACTGCTTGGCCCGAAGTTTGCGCGCAGAATCTTGAATACACCCCCTTGATAGAAAAAGAACAGTTAAATTGGACAGGTAGAATTTATTGGTATCTCAAACCTTCTAAGAATATATATGATTGATACGATTAGAAAGCTACCTAAAATGTATTTTATTAAATAAGAATTTTATTTAAAAAATAACATTAACAAAATATGTTTTATAATTAAATTTTAGAAAATTTATTATTAAAGAAATATGTACTGCTACTTATATAGAAATCAGTTCGTTTTTTTCAATGAATCAGATTTAAGCTCTGTGATTTTCTTATTGTATGAATCCTGTAACTTATAAAATTTCAAAATTTTAATTACTTGTCATCAGTTTTATATTTTTATGGAATGTTACTTTTATTCACCAGTAACTGCTACAATAATTTCGGTAAAGGCGACATCGGTTACTTTTCATTATTAAACAAAATATTATTTAGTTTGTGAAGATAGTAGTAATTACGCTTTCTAGGAAATCCAGTCGGCTTTATATACTTTGCAATTTGAAGCATGCTTAACTGACCAGTTTTACTAATTAAGGCATCATTATCATCTGTTTAACTCCTTTTTTTCAATAATTGATTGGCCTCTCGACCTCGCCGATAACGACATCTTCGTTATAATCAAAACCTTTGATCGCTGCAATATCGTTATCCAAGAAACTAGTAAAAAACCAAACTAGTTTCTTCACAATATCATAAATTTTGCATTCAACGTAAATTTATAGCAATGCCAAAGAAATTATTAATATTCATTAGAAAGCGCGAGTACTAAATCCCGAACATAGAGCTTCCGTATAACATATATATATATATATATATCAGATCCGCATGAAAACTAAGAGATCGGTTTCCCAATATTCCATAAGAATCTCTGTTGCATCAGGCTGCGTCAAATAGTGGAGAAAGGTATCACGAATCGGCTCTTCCGTATCTGGCACCACCGGCGGCCAAGCTGTCCCGAAAGCTTTCGCTCGCAGCCGGTGCCGGTGGAGCTGCAGGAGTTCAGCCCGGCTATGTTCATGATAGTCGGCGGACTGATCCTGGCAACGATCGTCATGGCCGGCGAGCACTTGGCCGAGCACAACGGACGGCATCGATGGACCGGTGGGGATCGCACGCGGGATCGTGTGGCCAGCTGTGCATCGGATAGCGAGACTCGAGGCCGATCGCCGACTTGATCGTCGACTGGGACAGGAGCCAAGTCATGCACAATTCCCTATATCGAATGCCTCGTTCATCTGTGTATCGCTCTTTCTCTATAATACTTTACTGACGAGGATGGGATCTTTTGCGTCACTGCGAATGTCTTTCTTTGTTCCGCAATAAATGTAAATTTTATCCTTGCGATCTGCGTATTGTTTCTTTTTATCTGGGTGTGGACGAGGTGAAGAATGTAAAGAGATATGAAAAAGTTTCGAGATATTTTCGTTACGCATATATAATCTGGTGTGGAACAAAGCATCCGATCTTTATACACAAAGTAATTAATATTGAATGCTTTGATTCAGAACTGGAGATATTAAATGAAGAGTCTGGTTTGCGTATATATATATAGCTTTGGAAAAGTACCACGAGAGACATAAAACTGGAAATTTGTTTAGTAAATCACTCGGTTATTGAATAAGAATTGTTCGGGTTTACAAAATAGATGCGTCTCGATTCAAGTAGGTAATATATTTTTCCATTTTATACTACAATCGTACAAGATTACTCAGAGAAATTATTTACCTTAAGCATCGGAACTTTTTTTAACAACAGCAAGAGGCAGATTTTTTTTTTGTGGAAGGATGATCATTTTTTTAATATCCTGCCAAATGGTTGAGGAAATTGATGACTTCGCCCAATTTCACATACCAACTTCAAATTTCAAGTCAACATGAAATTTTAATAATAAATTATAGGAGTATTGTTCTTTTCTAATGTTACTTCTCATACTAAGATTTTTCCTTCTAGAAAAGTCACTTTCGAAAACTATATAAAACTTTCTTCTGACCGCATAAAAATTAAACTTTCTTTATCCATTAAAAAAATTCGACCTAACATTTAATTCCCATATCTCCTCAACATCAATCGTTATCCAGTTTGACATCGCTGTCAGGAGTCAGAACTCAAAAACCGGGAAAAAAAAAAAATCTCATCGCAATGCAAACCAACCAATCCATTAGAGTACTTATATATCGCGAAAGTAAGAGTCTGCCGAGTTGCGAGACGCACGTCAAAACGATATAATCGCCATCCAATATCCACGCGAGTGCAGAATTTCCAAAACAAGCGGCTTCGCGAAAGCGTAAATAAACAAGACCAGTCGATCTCAGCTCGCGGGACTCGTACGGGACACCCGTCCCTCCTTCTCCTCCTCATCTCACGCGCGCGCGCATTTAAATAAGCGAAACTACGTCGACGGCCAGCTGGGCATACGCCGAGAGAAATTGATCCGCTCTCGTGTATGTGTGTGTGTGTTAACGAGTCGGTGTGTAGCCGGACACTCGTCGGCGTCGGCTCTCTTCGCTCGTCGCGTGTGATGTGAGAGTCTCGTGGCGCTTGGAAATCAGGTCAGGTTCGCGGCCGGCAGCAGGTTTCTCGTGGCTGTTCCACCAGTCGAACGGGCTTCGCACGTTATGTAGCGCATCGCACTCGAATGATAAGTGCGAATTTTCGGTGTGACGAGTTTTTAAGTACTGGCTTTCTGCCGAGCTCTGTGCCTCTCCTTGCCTAAGGTATATAATCTTATGAAAAAAACGGGACAATGTTCTTGGGAGCTCTTTTTCATAAGGTTGCAGGGAATATAAGAAGAGAAAGAGAAGCGTCAAAGAGATTTTCTTCTTTTTAACTGAATGATAATTATTACGTTTACATATATGTAGAATAGAAAATGTTTTACATCGATCAACATTATGTAAAGTGTTTTTAAAATGGTTCCAAATCATTGTCAAGCACATTGCTATGTAATATAATGTTTTCTTTTAACTAACTTTACAGTTTCGTTTCCTTTAGTTTACAAGCTTTTTCGACAGCTCTTTGATTGACATACACGTATTATGTCGCTTTGTGTTTATTTAAAGCACGTTTCTCCAACAGCTTTTTCGTAACTCTTCTTCCATAAGGAAAAACTTTCATTTATTTTATCGACGTCTGTTTTTGGTGGTGCGACGTTTACTGTATATTGGAACTTTATAAATAGTCTTATTTATAATAATTGTAGGTACAAGTGTTTTTTTTTCTTCGTTTTTTTTGTTGTTCATAAAGCAAAGAATATTTTTTTTATTCAGTCTGCAATTAATGATAGCTTATAGTAAAGCTCCAGAAAGGGTTACTGCAGAGAAACGGTAGTTCGAGAAAATTCTTTCCGAGCGATTCAATGATTTTCACAATACTGTAAAGATAATTGTCCTTGTTAAAGCTCGCAAGGTCTTGGCTCAATCTCCGAAGACTCTCGTTTAACTCCCCGTTATTCTATACAAACATTCGAGAAAATACGCTGCAATTGTCGTTTAATTTCTTCCTGGAATGATTCTTTCAATTGTTTGCAGGCGAGAAATGCTTTAGGAATCCGCTATCATGACAAAGATCACAGTTACACGCTTAGAATGAAATCGTTACGGTCATACTACTGCTTTGTTATTCTGCATTTTTATATATACTCATTTTATATTTAATTATTACGATTGACTGCATCAATAACTTTGTTTCCTTTGAGTCTTTATTGTAATAATTTTAAAAATAGCAATAAATTTGCATGTTTCCTATTCAATAAAATAATTCTTTTTTTTTTGTATTTTTTGAACACCTTATTATGTTATCCGAATCATTAGGTGTAAATTTATAACAGAATCATAATCATCGGAGTAAAATATTTAACTATTACAGGTTTTTTTCATTTGTTCAAGGAATCTCACCGTAAATTTTCAAATAAATCTGCAATATTTCACCAAGTTGTTCTTCCAGTATTTTGAAGTACACATCAAGACGAGTTTTAATTGCTTATACTTAAATTAAAAAAAGTTGCACCTGTGAAAAATCTCGTTTAGCGTACGATATAAAACAAGAAAATGTCATCAGAGTCGGTGTCGCACGGCGAAAAATCTCAGGAGCTCCGATACGAGTATTTTCTGCACGTTCCCTGGGCATTAGACCGGCTCGGTCGACCTGTGGAATCGTCGGAATCTACGAGGCTTTGATGGGAAAGCTCCTCGAAAAGCTCACCACGAGAGCGCTGTTAAGCGAAGGAGCTCGTTCCTCCTAGGCAGAAATGCATGACCCGGCGTGTAGCGACTTAACGCAATAGACAGGGGAGAATGTTGCTTGCTTTAGTACTTGTACCATTTCTGGAGTAATGCCGGCTCAGTGTCGCGAGACTATACAAAATTGCTTGGTGCGGCTTCTTCTTATTGCTTATTCTATATTTGCATTATTTCTGCTGAGCTGTTGATAAATGTTTCTTCACTTTTTTAATGTACCATATGTAAGTATTTTATAAATCAAAAAATGAATCAGATATATAACTACCTAGTATACAAAACTTGGAGGATAAAAGATGTTTTCTACAACTTTGTCGTAAAGCTGCGTTATTTTCACGTTAATGTATATTACGCAAAAGATCCTCGTATAGGATACAAATTTGTGCTTTAATCTACCTCATTCTGTATTCATTCTAGTTCTCTTATGAAAGTATAGTGTTTATACTGCAGATGACGCAGGAACTGTTATACCATCTGTATAACGTATTTCAACCCTGCAGTTGAAGGATGCACCGAGAGGAAAGTTTGCATACCTCAAATTCATCGATCAATGTGGTTCAAGATCAAGGTCCCCTTTGGAGAAAAAGTGTTACGAACTCGTTTTAAAAATTTGGTCATGAGGTCAGATTTGTTTGTAAGTATTATACCATCCATTATTCTTTTTCTCGTAATTACCGTAGCGGAAGACGAGTAAGAGCCAAAAATACAAATCGAAAAGAACCCACAATGGAACGTAATTAAAAATCAA